>CM053037.1:55100504-55185597 GCA_028564925.1 Lithobates sylvaticus
ATTTGATCCCCTGCAGATTTTGTAAGTTGCCCACTTACAAAGAAATGAAGGGTCTATAATTTTTTTATCATAGGTGTATTTTAAATTATAGAGACAGAATATCAACTGAAAATTCTGAAAACACATGATACAAATGTTATAAAGCAAAGAGGTAAGACATTTCCTGTAGTTGGTGACCAGGTTGCACACATCTCAGGATGGATTTTGTTCCACTCTTCTATACAGATCCTCTCTAAATCCTTAAGGTTTCTTGGCTGTCGCTTGGCAACTCGAAGATCTGTAAAGAAGAGAGTAGACCAAAATCCCACCTGGTCACCAACTACAAGAAATGTCTTACCTCTGGTGCTTGCCAACAAGGGTTTCTCCACCAAGTACTAAGTCATGTTTTGCTTGGGGATCAAATACTTATTTTACTCACTGAACTTAATTTATAGCTTTTGTTTTATGTGTTTTTTTTCTGGATATTTGGTTGATGTTCTGTCTCTATCATTTAAAATACACCTATGATAACAAATTGTAGACCCTTCATTTATTTGTAAGTGGACAAACTTACAAAATCTGCAGGGGATCAAATCATTATTTTCCCCACTGTATATGGGTACCTTTAAATGTATATACCAAGTGGTCTTCCTGCTGTTGGAAATCTCCATTGCAGACATTTAATGAGGCTGTCATCTTACTTGGTACATGTTAACGAGCGGCCTCCTTGCACAATAATGCAGAAACTACTTCCGTGTATTTGCCTGTGTCCATACATAAAATTCTGGAACTGATAGGAAGTGAGGGTTATGAGCAAGAATTTGGGGGAAACTGTTGTGATGTCTTGTGATTTCTCAGATAGCAATGAACCTGAAAACTCTCCTGCATACAGTATGTGCCTTTCTTGTACCTTTTCTCTTTGTTATTGTGTTTAGCTTTCCTGTCACGTTTCAGAGACACGCTTGTAGATTAATTAACTTCTGACTACATTTGTGTCTGTGTTCTTCTGAATAGGGAGACTGAAAATAGATTGCATAATCCTTTGGGTTTAGGTTGGTGTACTTAATTTAGCATGATGCTCTTATTACAAACATGGTGTAGTATATGGTATTTATTTAAATAAGGAGATATTATAATATAATAATATTAGAAAAAATAAAGGTAACAATAGAAATACATTTTTTGTTCTACATATAAAATTTGTTCAAGTTAACAAAAAAAAATCTTGTTCTGTTTTAAATGCTATTATATGAAATGGCATACCTCCTTAGACCCAGTCTGTGCAAATAGTACGACCACTTGCTGACTTGGCACATTCATAGGCTGCCTAACTTCATCCAAAAAGTTTAAGCCACCACAATTTTACTTCTCAAATTACAGTGTAAAAAGACAATCACATTCTGCATCTTATCCCTTCAATGATGAACACTGAGGGAACATTGAAGAAGCAGGGAGGTTCTAGCTAGGACTAAACTAACTAGTACTAAACAGGTGCGGAGAACAGAAGGAGATACCAAATACAGAAGATAAACTAGTTGTAGTGGCACTTACCTCCACCAGTAGATGTCAGCATACATCAAAACATCAATAAGTTAATGCTAATAAAAGATTGTTTGCCTCAAAAGCCACCCCTGTCCTTTCTTCTACATCCGTAGTCTCCAAACTGTGGCCCTTTGCTTGCCCTTATCTGGCCCTTGGGGCCTTATTCCTCCCACTGACACCAACAATAGGACAATAATTCCTGCCCTGACATCAACAATGGGACATTATTCTTCCTACTAACACCAACAATGGAGCACTATTTTTTTTCACTGACATCAATGATGGGGCACTATTCCTCCCACTAACACTACCAATGGTGTACTGTTCCACTGACACCAATGGTGGGGCACTATTCCTCCCACTGACACCAATGATGGGGCACCAATATTCCCACTGACACTAACAAGGGGGTACTAATAATTACCCTAGTACCAAAGATGGGACATTGTTTCGTCCCACTGATTGTGTGACATTTTCTACTCCCACTGGCCATGGTCTGGCCCCCCTAAAGTCTGAAGCACAGTAAACTGGCCCTTAGTTTAGAAATTTCCGAGACCCCTGTTCTGCATCCAGCAATGCTGTTTGTTTACATATAGGTATTAGTAGAGATCCCGCATTAGTACGTCAGCTCCACCTGTGACCTTATCACGCTCTTTGGAGTCCGGAAGTGGCCCTTTCCATCACTGGGACCAGCCTATATTTATTAGAAATGTTAGCGTGTCTACTTTTGTGAGTATTAACACTATGGGGCACCCTTGGCTTTCTTTGCATGACCAATTTGGAGTCTTGGAGGATACTTACTAAAGACTTGCATACATTGAATGTCATATAGTGACAAGGAGGATCCCTTAGATATGAGCACAGATTAAATTCTCTTTACTAGAAAGCCATATCCTTCTGGTAAGCGTGTCCATTGGTTATTCGGTGGAGGGTCACTGTGGTGTGGTTTCTTGGAGTGACAAGACTTGCACAAAATTACTGTATAAGTGTTATATTTCTACACTGCTCACTTCACTGTGGTTGGTGGACTTTATTATACAAATTTGAACTTACATTTTTTTTTTTTGCTGTTGAAACATTTGTCCTCAATCCGGCCAATCAGGAGCGGGTGTGTAGGCTCAGGCTTAGTAGCGCTCAGTAACAGGCTCAGTAGCGCCCAGTAACAGGCTCAGTAGCACTCAGTAACAGGCTCTGTAGCACTCAGTAACAGGCTCAGTAGCACTCAGTAACAGGCTCAGAAGCACTCAGTAACAGGCTCCGTAGCACTCAGTAACAGGCTCCGTAGCACTCAGTAACAGGCTCACGAGCACTCACTAACAGGTTCAGTAACAAGTTCAATAATTCTCTCAAGAACCAGTAAGATAATCACTCCACACAGGCACAGCGCGGGTCCCAGCTGAACGCTAACACAGTCTTTAAGGCACAGGAGTGGCAGAGCAATATAGCTAGGCCAGTTGATACTGGGAAGTTTTAGGCTAGTGCAGTTGTACAAGCGGTATATCCTCAGGCACAGAGGTTCACAGCACAGACTGAGTTGGCCTTACTGAGGCAATATCTACTGGAGGGGTGGCAAACTGGCAGGTAGCTGACACAGGCGGTGGCTCAAATAGGCCTGAAGCAAGTGGTGGCAGCAGTACTAGAGATTGGTACTGGATGCAGCATACAGCGGTGTCCCCAACTCTGTCCCTCCTTTCACTGAAACCTTTCCCTGACTTTACCTCTCTGACCCTACCAGATTGGGGTTCCTGTCCCTACACTGATTACTTGCAAATGTGCACCAAATCCAGCGAGGCACTTCTATTTATTAGAACTGCCCCAACCAAGATGGCTGCAGAAGATCTCTGAGGAATGGCAGCATCCAATCAGATTGCTGCTCTCCCTTGTGAACCCTATGGAGGCTAAAGGGGAACATCATTCCCCTTAGGTCTTCACTCTGTTCCTGAGGCAGCAAGGCACCACCTGCTGGGTGGAGAAGGAACTTTACTTGCCAACAAAGGGACAGCAGTGATGAGCTGACACTGCATCTGTGGGTCTGCATCGAGGACAGAGGTACCCACCAATAATCATGCCTGCTCCATATTTTGGAGATAGTTCCGCCAATAGGTGGGACCTATGCCTCATTTTCTATTCCCGGGACACAAACCAGGATGCAGCCATCACAGGACAAAAACAAAAAAACATGGGACTGATCCAGCAAATTCGGGACAGTTAACAAGTATGGTTCTGGTGACAACCAGAGATCCCTCCACTTTGGTGGAATTTCTTCTAACTTCCTGTTTTGGAAAAAGTGAATGGAACTCTCCCCAGAGGAACACAGATGGCAAGAAAAAACCTGCCAGAGGTTATAACCCTCCTGAACTTTATCCATAATGAAAAAAAAAAAAAGGTTTTGCCTTTAGTTTATTGCTAGTACAGTGCCTATTTTTTTTAAGATGCACTTCACTCTCACCATTATAATTATTTTGGCCTTTTATTGTGACTGCTTGGTTGACTTAAAAAAACATATTCACACACCCAGCTAATCCAGTGTTGTCTAGTGTAACCTTCCACTCCAATGCACTCTCGGTACCACGCTGCCATCTTCTATTCTGACATCACCAGAGGGCTGGCTTTCTCTTCCGTGTTCTTGCAGCCAGCCCCTGATGACAGGTACCAACACATGCCCCGTGTGCTGGAGGGGCCCAGAAGCCTCCTGGGATGCATGATATTTTTTAATAAAAAGTTAAGAGGGGAAACATTTTAGTGCCCAATTATCTAACAGAGGGGGGAGAAGAAAATTGTGTAAACTGCTTAAAGAGGGTGAAGGCCCCCGTTAAAAATTGTGCTTTGTATGTACAACCCAGTGCAAGTAATTTGATTATACTCGGCTACCTAAGTTGTATGTTTAATTACTGGGTAGTGTTACAAAGGAAAATAGGCAAAATAACGAATGACGATTCTTTCGTTTTTCCAGTAAATTTTCTGCTGTCTACAATCAAGGGATCTCAGTGTCTGTGTAAGTGGCCACAAGCTGTAGGACAAATTAACATAGAGTAATGAAGAGAGGAATTAATAAAGCTGGATTATTCGGAGCCGAAAACTCTCTGAAAGATCAAATTAAACCCTTGTTTAGGAAAGTGGTTGTACAAAGCTTGTAGAGCAGTGATCAAAGCTGCACACATATCCCCGAGCTGAGATGTCAGTGAGCATCCATACAACTTACACACAGCCTAGAGCTGAGCTGTCAGTGAGTATATACTCAAGTCATGTTCTTTATACACAGTCTAGACAGCCTAATTCTTGGGTGTCACTATCTTTATTTTGAGTTTTCAAGCTGAACTTCAGGTATGGACTATTTTACATAGTTACATTGGTCCAGCTTGGACCATAGTAAGGATGTCTGTGCCAATCCTGTGGGATAAAACACACAAAATTGTTTCGTGCTCTCAAGAAGACAGTCTCATCTCGCCAAATGTCAAGGCAACTTCAAAAATGGAATAAGTTCAGACCCCCGGCAGCTGTTCTTGTCCTTTGACAAAGCGCATGCGCGCGAAACTAGTAAGTCACGGTCGCCTTGGATACCCCAGCAGCGCGCGCCCGGCCGCCTTGTGTTCCAGATCAGCGGTGGTGTCTTTCTCCTTCCGGGTGTCAGGTTGAACGCTTCCTCCCTTCTCAGAGTGAGACGTGGGATACCTCAAGCGCTGACGGCTCAGAACGCCTAGGACAGCTTACTGCTGTCCCTTCCATCTTCCTCTCTGCACCCAGCGGCTTTTTTTACAACCATCAACGAGAGTGTTCTTTTCTCTCCCCCTCCATGATACCATCTGCTCTCCTTGCACATGGAGTGGTGAGCCAGTCCCTGTACACTGCAACCAAGTGAAGGAATAGCAACATCCTGACACATCCCCAGTCATCAGGACCCGAGGCGGTATGGTGCTATGCTGTAACTTTTTATATTCAAATGTTGGTTTCACTATAGAATTTTTACAACTGTTTTCTGCTCTGTTCTGACATTAGAGCAGTTTTACAAATAAACTCTTTTCATGATCCCATCTGAGCGCTGTTTTTGTGATTTTACAATCCTGTAGGATCCCTGTAAATCACTGTAGTGGGCACCACCGGTTCCCATGCTGAGCCGCTGCCCTGCTGCTTATAAACACCTCGCTTGGCACAGGCGTCATTCGGAGAACACTGCATTTTCTCAATGATAGCAAAGAGTTCTGTGGCTCCACTTCATCCAAGCGCCTTGCATTATTTTTGAAAGCACCAGCTGCAGCTCCCCTAGCAAAGCTTCCCTGAACTTCATTTTGGGGAGCTCACAACTGTGCAACATGCAATAAGGGACAGCGAAGTCTCACGCATCTGTCCATCAAGTACATTTAAGGAGGGAGGTGCAGGGGTGTGGGTTGTTGTGGGGCTGTGGGTTTGAGCTAATGCACAGAGCTTCAGCAGGTGCATGCAAGGGTGTCTTCAGGAGATCCAGCAAGGGAAAGGAGCGCACCTGTAGGGGCTAGCACTCAAGGGACCAACTACAGCAAGACTAAAGAAGATAGTTTACTCATTAAGGGTCAACATTGTTGTAAAGCTTTACTTTATCAGCTGAAATGTATCCAAAAACGTAGGGGTTTATTTCCTCTTCATTGGGATCATTTTGTTATATCTTTTGGTCAAAGCCCAACTTTTACGGAAAAGTAAAAAGTCCTCCTTTGCCGGAGTAACTGATTATTCATGTCCAGGGGACGGTAAAAGCACTTTTCTTTTTCATACATCACGGGACACAGAATTAGGCTAATATTCATTATCTGCTGGGTTATACACCATCTCTAGGTGAATGGACACTGGTAGACAAAGTCTTAGACAGGAAGTGATCCCCTATATAACCCCTCGCATACAGGAAGCACATCAGTTTTTTACCAGTGTCTGCAAGGTGGATGGGCACGTTTGTTTGAGCTCTCTGAGCTCCAGGTCTCTAGTCCCACAAACGGTTCTTAAATGAATCATGGGATTGACCGATCAGATCCATTTGACACAGGCTCTATATGCTTAGATAAGTACCCGAGCCTCGCAAAGAAGACACAAGATCCTGTAAGGATTTGCCATTAATGTGACCTCTGAGCGATGGACCCTGTGAAATGGAGTCCTGCACACAGCGATAAGGCATTCCTGCAGGGTGCTGTATAGGTCAGAGGGAGTGAACCCTAAACATAAAAAGTGTACCCAGTACTTGAAGGTCCTCAAGTGACAGCAACCCGCCGTGATAGGTGAAGATTGGGCTCTTTGTTTCTAAACTGCCCTGCACCTTTTTTGTTTTACCAAAAGGACCCAAGAAGGGGCAGGCAGCTTCCAAAGCTTCCATTGCCAATTGGGTCCGTCAATTGGTTATTCAGGCCTATGGTCTGAAACTTAAAGCTCCTCCCTTTAGGGTGAGAGCTCATTCCACCAGAGGTATAGGAACCTCCTGGGATTTTCGCCATCAGGCATCTGTGGCTCAGATTTGTAAGGCTGCTACCTGGTCTTCAGTGCATACATTCACAAAATGTTATC
This sequence comes from Lithobates sylvaticus, assembly GCA_028564925.1. Classification (NCBI taxonomy): domain Eukaryota; kingdom Metazoa; phylum Chordata; class Amphibia; order Anura; family Ranidae; genus Lithobates; species Lithobates sylvaticus. Next base: position 55,107,549 of record CM053037.1, read on the forward strand.
AAGTGGATGTTAGAGCAGCCGAGGATTTCGGCCGCAGTGTACTGCAGGCTGCCATATAAGGTCTGATGGCTATTGTTTGGCTATTGTTTGGCAGGGTGTCTCCCTCCCTTCAAGGCTATTGCTCTGGGATGTCCCAGTAGGTAATGAATATTAGCCTGACTCTGTGTCCCATGATGTATGAAAAAGAAAATAGGATTTTTTCGTCATACTTACTTGTAAAATCCTTTTCTTTGAGTACATCATGGGACACAGAGATCCCTCCCCTCTTTTTTGAGGATTCAGAGCTTGCTACAAAACTGATGTGCTTCCTGAGTGGGAGGGGTTATATAGGGAATCACTTCCTGTCTAAGACTTTGTCTACCAGTGTCCATTCACCTAGAGATGGCGTATAACCCAGTAGGTAATGAATATTAGCCTAACTCTGTGTCCCATGATGTACTCAAAGAAAAGGATTTTACAGATAAGTATGATGAAAAAATCCTATTTTGCTTACCAGATCTTTCGCTTTTTCAGCAAACGGCACTCCCCTGCGCTCTGGCAGTGGAATATCCCCCAACAACCTCATGTCGTATATAGGGCTCTCCTCTTTGCATTAGTCTTGAATTAATTTAGTCAGAGGAAGAGGAGGTTGCAGGGGCCAGTCTGGCAGTACAGAGGAGCCTTCATGCAAGGATGATCAGGTGCTTTGCCTGGTCCCCTGGACAAAAAAGAGAAGTTAGCCCTTGCAGTGCAGGTAAGGCCCTGCTGCAAGGTAGGACTTTTCCCAGAGTTCAACATTACGTGCAAAAGACTACCTGTTTGTGTCAGAAATGCAGAACTGCCCTGTGTCCTGTGCACACATCCTGTATTCTCTCAAGGAGCCCAGTTCTTATCTTTCACTACAGAATAATTATTCCCTCTGTGGTGGCGATGAGGAAATGGAAGGGATTCAGTAGCTGAACAACAGACCACTGAACAGGGCTGACACCGATTCTTGCAATTTGAGTCGACCAAAAGGTACGTGGTGTCATCCCACAAGAGGGATTTAAGAGATGAGCACATTTCTCTCACATCAGATACATTATCTGTACTTTAAAGGGATAAAACCTGGGGGAAATGTGCATGTATAGCAGAGATGTACTTAATTTTTTTGCCTGACATAAGTATCTGATGAAGTTTAAAGTATCTGCCATTGTGTTATGTGTTATGTGTTGTCTTTAGGTAAGTAAACAGAGCATAGAAAAACTTTGACTCCTCATGCTTTAACTGTCTAAACAGCCTTTTTCAACCTTTTTACCGCAGATGAACCCTTAAACAACGCCTGCTAAAAGCAATTTACAGTGGAACCTCGGATTACGAGCATTATCCGTTCCAGGAGTATTCTCGTAATCCAAAGTACTTGCATATCAAAGCGAGTTTTCCCATTGAAGTCAATGGAAACAAAAATAATTTGTTCCGCATTGACTTCAATGGGATGCAATACCACATGCGGCCAGAGGCGGGGGCGCTGTAGAGCCTCGGAAATGTCCGAAAAGGTCCAAGCACACTTCGGCTGACCTCTGCAAACCTCGAAAAGACTCAGTGTACGAGCATTTCCGAGGTTTGCCGAGGTCAGCCAAAGTGTGCTCGGGCCTTTCCGTGCATTTCCGAACGCCGCAGATCGGCGTTCGTAAACCTCAGGCCAAAAGCGGTACTGCACATCGCTTTTGGCTTGAATCCTGCTCGTTTTGCAAGACAACACTCGCAAACCGAGTTAGGATTTTTAGAAATGCAGTGCTCGTTTCGCTAAATGCTCGTTAACCGCGTTCCTCGCAAACCGAGGTTCCATAGTATTTGGAATCAGTTGAACAAATTCCCTTCCATTACCAGTGAGGCGAATGCCCCCTTATAATGGTGGTCAGAATGCTAGGTAGCTAAAAAGATTATTGGTGTCATGTTGCTGGCTGTGCCAAGTACCATAGGCCCTGCAACTATGCAGGCACCATAAAATGGGAGGTCAATCAGCCACATCTCAAGAAACCCCTATCAACCATTGAAGAAAGCTAAAAGAGAGGGGAACCCCTGGTGGTGGACTTTGGAGGCATGTACAACAATAGAGTAGATAAAGAACGATTTTATTTATTCATTAAATTGATATAAAATCATGTCATAAAAAATATATTATGAACAACATAGTAGTTGACAGAACACAATACAATTAGCTAGTAAGCTTATCACCTATACATGATACAATTGGCTATAGAGCTTGTTACCCTACGCGTTTCGGAGTGCTGGAAGTCTCCTTCCTCAGGGGTGGATATCTAGCATAAAACGTAATTCTAATGGAGAATACAAATGACAGGGTATTAGGACAAGAAAGTAATTTACAGACATTAATTTCTGTTTTATCTATGTACTTGCATATCGAAGTATTTTGTTGTACAGATGTAGAATGATATTCATTAAAAACAGCAGGACAAGTCTACTTTTATAGGGCTTAGCGCTTTTTCGCCTCAGTGTTTCTCCCAGATTCACTCAGCGGAACTTTTCTGGGGATTTCCAGGACCCCTCTGCCTATTGGTAGTAAAAATATACATTCTAGAACTATACAGGCATACCCCACTTTTAAGTACACCATGGGGTTTATTTACTAAAGCTGGAAAGTGCAAAATCAGGCGCAATTCTGCATAGAAACCAATGAGCTTCCAGGTTTTTTTTTTACCAAAGCTTAATTGAACAAGCTGGGGTTAGAAGCTCATTGGTTTCTATGCAGAAGTGAGCCTGATTTTGCACTTTCAAGCTTTAGTAAATAAACCCCATTGTGTACTTAAAAGTGGGGTATGCCTGTACTTAATACTATCCATGCATGGGAGCCTAATGAATATATATCATGCTACATCTGTACAACACTATACTTCGATATGTAAGTACATAGATAAAACAGCAATTAATGTCTGTAAATTACTTTCTTGTCCGAAAACCCTGTCATTTGTATTCTCCATTAGAATTAAGTTTTATGCTATATATCCACCCCTGAGGAAGGAGACTTCCAGCGCTCCGAAACGCGTAGGTTTACAAGCTCTATAGCCAATTGTATCATGTATAGGTGATAAGCTTACTAGCTAATTGTATTGTGTTCTGTCAACTACTATGTTGTTCATAATATATATATATATATTTTTTTTTTCACAATCAAAGATTTTTATTTGAGAAAAGTTGTGGCATACAAAGAATTAACAAAATTGACAAGTCGTCATATATATCATAAGACAGATAAAACACTACGCATATTCACTGCAAAGGTATACAGCCTTAAAGAGAAGGGAGCTTATGTAATGTTAAGTTTGAATGTTCTAGAGACAAATTAAAATAAATAAATAATACATTTAAAAAAAAAGGGGGGCAGGGTTGGGTGAGGGAGGGGAGGGGGATTGTATGTGCAGAGGCAATTACTAGGTTAAAGTATCTGTTCTCTGTCGCTAAATTAAAGAGGTGTCGTGTCAGATAATATGTAAATGATTATTTCCATGTTGATCAAGTGGAGATAGAGGTATATTCAGTAGACAGGGTGAATAATAACCAGGGTTGCCATTGTGAATTAAAACTTATGCAGTTTTCTTTTTTCATCGCCAATAGTTCCTCAATTTTGTACATGAAGTGGACCCTGTCCAACCAATCCTTGACCGTAGGAATGTGAGTGGTTTTCCAGTGCAAAGGTATTAGACTTTTGGCCGCTGTTAAAAGGTGCCTGGATAAGGAATTTTTATATCTGCTAATAGATAATATATTTTTTTATGACATGATTTTATATCAAGTTAATGAATAAATAAAATTGTTCTTTATCTACTCTATTGTTGTACGTGCCTCCAAAGTCCACCACCAGGGGTTCCCCTCTCTTTTAGCTTTCTATTATGGGATGTGGCACAACAAGATTGCAAAGCACTGCCGTTCTATATATATATCTTTATCAACCATTGAAGGAACCCATGGAACCCTGGTTGACAATGGCTGGTCTAAACTAATGAAGCTGTGCATGAATGGGGGGATGGTTTTTAGTTTGATAAAGTTTTTTTTTAAGAATTAAAGTAATTACATGTGAAAAAAAAAATGGAGCTCTAGCGTTATAGGAACACAAACTCACAGAAACCCTCTACCCTCTGGCCTTTATTTACCTCTGTGCCAGGCTTTTTATTGGATTCCAGAAGGCCTGCGTAGCTTCTATGTGTAGTAATACCGGCCAGTGTCCCCAGCCAGTAAGAGTGGATGGGCACATTTTTTAATTTCTTATACTTAATAAAATAACTAGAGAATAAAACCTAAAAAAAAATTGAGATCTGAGGATATTTGAAACAGTCTTATTTGGCTCAGATCTGTGCTTGAGTGTATTGATTCTCTCATTAACATGCAGCTCATGTTCCTTACACGTAGCTTTGTTCTAAGGTGTCACTGACTGTATATGAAACTCATGTTCCTTACACATCCATTTTATGTAGTAAGGCTGTGTAAGAAGCCATAAATTATGATATACAAGTGCAGCAGCTATCAGATTGAATGTATCCATATTGGTAAAATACATAAGTATATAGGTTGCTCTGAATTATTGCATTTGGTCTATGTCTAATTAAATAATTAGTACAGATGTTTTCTATAATTTAATATGTCTCAACACTTAAAACATAATCATCAGGAGACATAAAGTCATACGAACACCATCCCTGATTAATCATATGTGGACAAATACATTTTGTCAAATACTGCTCATTTAGATCCTAAATATCTGGAAAAACCCTCGAAAATAATGATTGTTGAGCATTTATGCTAAAGACTCATTGGTAATTTTATATATATATAGATAGATAGATAGATAGATAGATATCTATATATAGAGATATAGATATCTATATATACAGTATCTCACAAAAGTGAGTACATCCCTCATTTTTGTAAATATTTTATTATATCTTTTCATCTGACAACACTGAAGATATGACACTTTGCTACAATGTAAAGTAGGGATGAGCCGAACACCCCCGGGTTCGGTTCGAACCAGAACCTTCGAACGGACCGAAAGTTCGCGCGAATTTTCGAACCCTATACGTTATAATGGACGCGAACGTTCGAAATCAAAAGTGCTAATTACAACGGCCAATATGCATGTTAATGTCATAAAACAGGTTTGGGGACCCGGGTCCTGCCCCAGGGGACATATATCAATGCAAAAAGAACTTTTAAAAACTAACGTTTTTTCGGGAGCAGTCATTTTAATGATGCATAAAGTGAAAAAAAAAAAGTGACATTTTCCTTTAAATATGGTACCTGGGGGGTGTCCAAAGTATGCCTGTGAAGTGGCATGTGTTTCCCGTGTTTAGAACTGTCCTTGCACAAATATAGCTCTGTGTGTGTGATGGGACTAACACACTTCAAGTCCTATAGGTGCTTCTGGGAAGAAAATATAGCTCTGTGTGTGTAATGGGACTAACACACTTCAAGTCCTATAGGTGCTTCTGGGAAGAAAATATAGCTCTGTGTGTGTAATGGGACTAACACACTTCAAGTCCTATAAGTGCTTCTGGGAACAAAATATAGGAGCTCTGCCTGCCTGCCACGAACACACTACAAGTCCTATAGGTGCTTCTGGGAAGAAAATATAGCTCTGTGTGTGTAATGGGACTAACACACTTCAAGTCCTATAAGTGCCTCTGGGAACAAAATATAGGAGCTCTGCCTGCCTGCCACGAACACACTACAAGTCCTATAGGTGCTTCTGGTAACAAAATATAGGAGCTCTGCCTGCCTGCCACTAACACACTACAAGTCCTATAGGTGCTTCTGGGAAGAAAATATAGCTCTGTGTGTGTAATGGGACTAACACACTTCAAGTCCTATAAGTGCTTCTGGGAACAAAATATAGGAGCTCTGCCTGCCTGCCACGAACACACTACAAGTCCTATAGGTGCTTCTGGGAAGAAAATATAGCTCTGTGTGTGTAATGGGACTAACACACTTCAAGTCCTATAGGTGCTTCTGGGAACAAAGTATAGCTCTTTGTGTGTAATGGGACTAACACACTTCAAGTCCTATAGGTGCTTCTGGGAAGAAAATATAGCTCTGTGTGTGTAATGGGACTAACACACTTCAAGTCCTATAGGTGCTTCTGGGAAGAAAATATAGCTCTGTGTGTGTAATGGGACTAACACACTTCAAGTCCTATAGGTGCTTCTGGGAAGAAAATATAGCTCTGTGTGTGTAATGGGACTAACACACTTCAAGTCCTATAGGTGCTTCTGGAAGAAAATATAGCTCTGTGTGTGTGATGGGACTAACACACTTCAAGTCCTATAGGTGCTTCTGGGAACAAAGTATAGCTCTGTGTGTGTAATGGGACTAACACACTTCAAGTCCTATAGGTGCTTCTGGGAAGAAAATATAGCTCTGTGTGTGTAATGGGACTAACACACTTCAAGTCCTATAGGTGCTTCTGGGAAGAAAATATAGCTCTGTGTGTGTAATGGGACTAACACACTTCAAGTCCTATAGGTGCTTCTGGGAAGAAAATATAGCTCTGTGTGTGTAATGGGACTAACACACTTCAAGTCCTATAGGTGCTTCTGGGAAGAAAATATAGCTCTGTGTGTGTGATGGGACTAACACACTTCAAGTCCTATAGGTGCTTCTGGGAAGAAAATATAGCTCTGTGTGTGTAATGGGACTAACACACTTCAAGTCCTATAGGTGCTTCTGGGAAGAAAATATAGCTCTGTGTGTGTAATGGGACTAACACACTTCAAGTCCTATAGGTGCTTCTGGGAAGAAAATATAGCTCTGTGTGTGTAATGGGACTAACACACTTCAAGTCCTATAGGTGCTTCTGGAAGAAAATATAGCTCTGTGTGTGTGATGGGACTAACACACTTCAAGTCCTATAGGTGCTTCTGGGAAGAAAATATAGCTCTGTGTGTGTAATGGGACTAACACACTTCAAGTCCTATAGGTGCTTCTGGGAAGAAAATATAGCTCTGTGTGTGTAATGGGACAAACACACTTCAAGTCCTATAGGTGCTTCTGGGAAGAAAATATAGCTCTGTGTGTGTAATGGGACTAACACACTTCAAGTCCTATAGGTGCTTCTGGGAAGAAAATATAGCTCTGTGTGTGTAATGGGACTAACACACTTCAAGTCCTATAGGTGCTTCTGGGAAGAAAATATAGCTCTGTGTGTGTGATGGGACTAACACACTTCAAGTCCTATAGGTGCTTCTGGGAAGAAAATATAGCTCTGTGTGTGTAATGGGACTAACACACTTCAAGTCCTATAGGTGCTTCTGGGAACAAAGTATAGCTCTTTGTGTGTAATGGGACTAACACACTTCAAGTCCTATAGGTGCTTCTGGGAAGAAAATATAGCTCTGTGTGTGTGATGGGACTAACACACTTCAAGTCCTATAGGTGCTTCTGGGAAGAAAATATAGCTCTGTGTGTGTAATGGGACTAACACACTTCAAGTCCTATAGGTGCTTCTGGGAAGAAAATATAGCTCTGTGTGTGTGATGGGACTAACACACTTCAAGTCCTATAGGTGCTTCTGGGAACAAAATATAGGAGCTCTGCCTGCCTGCCACGAACACACTACAAGTCCTATAGGTGCTTCTGGTAACAAAATATAGGAGCTCTGCCTGCCTGCCACTAACACACTACAAGTCCTATAGGTGCTTCTGGTAACAAAATATAGGAGCTCTGCCTGCCTGTCACTAACACACTACAAGTCCTATAGGTGCTTCTGGTAACAAAATATAGGAGCTCTGCCTGCCTGCCACTAACACACTACAAGTCCTATAGGTGCTTCTGGTAACAAAATATAGGAGCTCTGCCTGCCTGTCACTAACACACTACAAGTCCTATAGGTGCTTCTGGTAACAAAATATAGGAGCTCTGCCTGCCTGCCACTAACACACTACAAGTCCTATAGGTGCTTCTGGTAACAAAATATAGGAGCTCTGCCTGCCTGCCACTAACACACTACAAGTCCTATAGGTGCTTCTGGTAACAAAATATAGGAGCTCTGCCTGCCTGTCACTAACACACTACAAGTCCTATAGGTGCTTCTGGTAACAAAATATAGGAGCTCTGCCTGCCTGCCACTAACACACTACAAGTCCTATAGGTGCTTCTGGTAACAAAATATAGGAGCTCTGCCTGCCTGCCACGAACACACTACAAGTCCTATAGGTGCTTCTGGTAACAAAATATAGGAGCTCTGCCTGCCTGCCACGAGCACACTACAAGCCCCTCTTTGTCAATCAATCTTTGTAACTGAATCTATCTAACTCAATCTCTGCAAGTGAATCTCTCTCTCTATCTATCTAAATGCAGCAGAGTGTCACAGGAACAGCCTGCTCAATCTGCGCCGGAACAGCATGTGACCGGCGCAGACGGCGTGGCGGCGTTTTATAGGGGGGGGCGTGTACTACAGCCCCTGAGCTGTAATTGGCTACAGGCGTCCTGCCTGTAGCCAATTATGGCTCTTCGAGTTTCCGGGGCTGTGATTGGCCAAGCATGCGGGGTCACAGTGCATGCTTGGCCAATCATCAGCCAGCAATGCACTGCGTCGGCCGCGCCGGCCGCAATGCATTGCGGGGCCGCTCGCATCACACGAACGTGATGCGAGCGGCCAAAATAGTTCTGGGCTCGCCGAGCGAGCGAACGCCCGGTGCTCGATGCGAACGTGGGTTCGCATCGAGCACCGGGCCCATCCTTAATGTAAAGTAGTGAGTGTACAGCTTGTATAACAGTGTCAATTTGCTGTCCCCTCAAAATAACTCAACACACAGCCATTAATGTCTAAACCGCTGGCAACAAAAGTGAGTACACCCCCTAAGTGAAAAAGTCCAAATTGGGCCCAATTAGCCATTTTCCCTCCCCAGTGTCATGTGACTCGTTAGTGTGACAAGGTCTCAGGTGTGCATGGGGAGCAGGTGTGTTAAATTTGGTGTTATCGCTCTCAATCTCTCATACTGGTCACTGGAAGTTCAACATGGCAGCTCATGGCAAAGAACTCTCTGAGGATCTGAAAAAAATAATTATTGCTCTACATAAAGATGGCCTAGGCAAGGGTTTCTCAACCAGGGTTCCATAGAACCCTAGGGTTCCTCCAGGGCTTGCCAGGGGTTCCTTAAGCAATGAGCAGTTTCTGCCTCTCAGATAAGTTCCCACTGACACCATTGATCGTATTAACTATCTGTAAGGGGGTAATTCTTCACAATGACCACAAATGTAAGGAGCATTCTTCCCACTGGCCATCACACTAATGTATTATGAGTTGTAGATATAGTCATTATTAGCAGGGGTTCCCTGAGACCGGAAAGTTATTTCAAGGGTTCCCCCGTGTTGAAAAGGTTGAAAAAGGCTGGCCTAGGCTATAAGAAGATTGCCAAGATCCTGAAACTGAGCTGCAGCACGGTGGCCAAGACCATACAGCGGTTTAAAAGGACAGGTTCCACTCAGAACAGGCCTCGCCATGGTCGACCAAAGAAGTTGAGTGCACGTGCTCAGTGTCATATCCAGAGGTTGTCTTTGGGAAATAGACGTATGAGTGCTGCCAGCATTGCTGCAGATGTGGAAGGGGTGGGGGGCCAGTGCTCAGATCATACGCCGCACACTGCATCAAATTGGTTTGCATGGCTACCGTCCCAGAAGGAAGCCTCTTTTAAAGATGATGCACAAGAAAGCCTGCAAACAGTTTGCTGAAGACTAGCAGACTAAGGACATGGATTACTGGAACCATGTCCTGTGGTCTGATGAGACCAAGATAAACTTATTTGGTTCAGATGGTGTCAAGCGTGTGTGGCGGCAACCAGATGAGGAGTACAAAGACGAGTGTGTCTTGCCTACAGTCAAGCATGGGGGTGGGAGTGTCATGGTCTGGGGCTGCATGAGTGCTGCTGGCACTGGGGAGCTACATTTCATTGAGGGAACCATGAATGCCAACATGTACTGCGACATACTGAAGCAGAGCATGATCCCCTCCCTTCAGAGACCGGGCCGCAGAGCAGTATTCCAACATGATAACGACCGTAAACACATCTCCAAGATGACCACTGCCTTGCTAAATAAGCTGAGGGTAAGGGCGGTGGACTGGCCAAGCATGTCTCCAGGCCTAAACCCTACCATCTGTGGGGCATCCTAAAACGGAAGGTGGAGGAGCGCAAGGTCTCTAACATCCCCCAGCTCCGTGATGTCGTCATGGAGGAGTGGAAGAGGACTCCAGTGGCAACCTGTGAAGCTCTGGTGAACTCCATGCCCAAGAGGGTTAAGGCAGTGCTGGAAAATAATGGTGGCCACACAAAATATTGACACTTTGGGCCCAATTTGAACATTTTCATTTAGGGGTGTACTCACTTTTGTTGCCAGCGATTTAAACATTAACCACTTAAGGACTAGCCTCGTTTTGGAATTTAGGTGTTTACATGTTTAAAACAGGGTTTTTTGCTAGGAAATTACTTAGTATCCCCAAACATTATATATTGTTTTTTTTCTAACACCCTAGAGAATAAAATGACGTATTTGCGCAGTGGTCTTACAAGCGCAGTTTTTTTGGAAAATAAATCACTTTTTTGAATAAAAAAATAAAACAGTAAAGTTAAAAAAAAATTTATATTGTGAAAGATAATGTTATGCCGAGTAAATTGATACCCAACATATTACGCTTCAAAATTGCGCCCGCTCGTGGAATGGCGTCAAACTTTTACCCTCAAAAATCTCCATGGCGACATTTTAAATATTCTACAGATTGCATGTTTTGCGTTACAGAGGAGGTCTAGGGTTAGAATTATTGCTCTCACTCTACCGATCGCGGCGATACCTCACATGTGTGGTTTGAACACCGTATGCGGGCGCTACTCAAGTATGCGTTCGCTTCTGCGCGCGAGCTCAGCGGGACACATCGCTTTAAAAACATTTTTTTTCTTATTTATTTTACTTAATTTTATAAATTTTTTCACTGTTTTAAAAAAAAAAATATCTGGATCACTTTTATTCCTATTACAAGGAATGTAAACATCCCTTGTAATAGAAAAAAGCATGGCAGGTCCTCTTAAATATGAGATCTGGGGTCAAAAAGACCTAAGGTCTCATATTTGGACTAAAATGCAATAAAATAAAAAAATTGTCATTTGAAAAAATGACATTGAAAAATATGCCTTTAAGATCTATGGGCGGAAGTGATGTTTTGACGTCGCTTCCGCCCTGCTATCGTATGGAGACGGGTGGGGGCCATCTTAGCCTTACTCGTCTTTATACCCAGGCACCAAGAGGACCCGATCGCCTCCGCCACTGCCAATGGCTCCAGTAAGCGGCGGAGGGCATGGGAGAGTGGCGGGAGAGGGTGGGCCCCTCTCCTGCCGCCGATAACGGTGATCTTGCGGCGAACATGCTGCAGAGACCACCATTATCGTAAACACGACCGGCTCCTGAAAAGATGGATATCTCGGTTGTGGCAGCAGCTGCTGCCGTTACCCAGATATCCCTCTTCAAAGTGCAGACGTATATGTACAGGAGCCGATCGGCAAGTGGTTAATATCTGTGTTGAGTTATTTTGAGGGGACAGCAAATTTACACTGTTATACAAGCTGTACACTCACTACTTTACATTGTAGCTAAGACCCCTTTGACACCACACCACCCATAGCGGCGGCGGTAAAAAAAAATTTAGCAGCGTTTTACCGTCGGATTTGCGGCGCATTTCGGCCGCTAGCGTGGCGCTTTTACCCCCGCTGGTGGCCGAGAAAGGGTTAAAACCCCCGGCAAAATGCCGCAATAGCGGCGTTTTGCCGTCGGTATTACAGCGATGCCCCATTGATTTCAATGGGGAGCAGCTCTGGAGGACTGGTGGAGGTGCGGTGAGTTCACTGCTACTTCACCGCTCCAAAGAAGCTGCTGGCAGGACTTTTCCTGAGGTCCTGCCAGCGCACCGCTGCAGTGTGAAAGCCTGAGGGCTTTCACACTACAGACAATGGTGCAGCTGTTTTAGGGCGGATTGCAGGCGCTATTTCTAACGCTATAGCGCCTGCAAAACGCCCTTGGTGTTAAAGGGGTCTAAGTGTAATTTCTTCAGTGTTCTTCAGTGTTGTCACATGAAGATATAATAAAATATTTACAAAAAATGTGAGGGGTGTACTTGTGAGATACTGTATACATAGATATATATAGATATATAGATATAAATCTCTCTCTCTCTATATATATATATATATATAGAGAGAGAGAGAGAGAGATATACCGTATATACGCGAGTATAAGCTGAGTTTTTCAGCACATTTTTTGTGCCGAAAGTGCCCCCCTAGGCTTATACTCCAGTCAAGCACTTTTCTGCAGCAAAAAATTACATTTTCCGACCCGACTTTGCGGCCCCGTATCTCGGGGCCACTTTTGCAAATTTGAATATGTTGTAGTTTTGGTTCCACTGGGTTTACTGGGGTTCCTAGCATACGTGGCAGCAAAGTCGGGTTAGAAAATGTCATTTTTTGCTGCAGAAAAGTGCTTGACATTTTCCGATCTGACTTTGGGGCCTCGTATCTCGGGGCCACTTGGTACTAACCCAGTGGAACCAACATTACAACATATCCAAATATGGGGTTCCTAGCACCAAGTGGCCCCAAGATACAGGGCCCCAAAGTCGGTCAACTGTGTCCATCTGCAGCAATGTCATTTCGGGACCCTTTGGCTGCAGCTAGGGGGCATCTAGGAACCCTTAACTACCAAGTTTGAAATTCAGGGGACCTATGGCTGCAAATGGGCACAGTGAGGCATGTAAATGGGCACAGTGAGGCTGCAAATGGGCATTGTTGACCCTCTTTTCCACTTACAGTAGCTGCGCATTTCTCACCCTAGGCTTATACTCGAGTCAATACGTTTTCCCAGTTTTTTGTGTTTTTAAAATAAGGTGCCTCGGCTTATATTCGGGTCGGCTTATACTCGAGTATATACGTATACAGTTGTGCTCATAAGTTTACATACCCTGGCAGAATTTATGATTTCTTGGCCATTTTTCAGAGAATATGAATGATAACACAAACGTTTCTTTCACTCATGGTTAGTGTTTGGCTGAAGCCATTTATTATCAATCAACTGTGTTTACTTTTTTTAAATCATAATGGCAACATAAACTACTCAAATTACCCTGATCAAAAGTTTACATACCCTGGTGATTTTGGCCTGATATCATGCACACACAAAGGGGTTTGCATGGCTATTAACGGTAACTATTCTTACCTGTGATCTGTTTGCTTGTCTTGTAATTAGTGTGTGTGTATAAAAGGTCAATCAGTTTCTGGACTCCTGACAGACCCTTCATCTTTCATACAGTGCTGTGCTAACGCTTCTGGATTCTGAGTCATGGTGAAAGCAGATGAATTGTCAAAGGATCTGCAGGAAAAGAAGGTAAAGGAACTCTATAAAAAAGGAAAGGAATGTAAAAAGATATCCAAGGAATTGAGAATGCCAATCAGCAGTGTTCAAACTCTAATCAAAAATTGGAAAATGAAGGGTTCTGTTGAAACCAAACCACGGTCAGGTAGACCAACTAAAATTTCAGCCACAACTGCGAGGAAAATTGTTCGGGATGCAAAGATAAGCTGACAGATAACTTCAGGTGAAATATAGAAATCTCTGAAAACATGTGGTGTGGCTGTTTCAAGATGCACAGTAAGGAGGCACTTGAAGAAAGATGGGCTGCATGGTCGAATTGCCAGAATAAAGCAATTACTACGTAAATGCCACAAAGTATCCCGCTTACAATACGCCAAACAGCACAGAGACAAGCCTTAAACCTCTGGCACAAAGTCATTTGGAGTGATGCGACCAAAATTTTGCTTTTTGGCCACAACCATAAACGCTACATTTGGAGAGGAGTCAACAAGGCCTATGATAAAAGGTACAGAGGTGGATCGTTGATGTTTTGGGGATGTGTGAGCTTAAAGGCACAGGAAATTTGGTCAAAATTGTTGGCAAGATGAATGCAGTATGTTATCAAAAAATACTGGAGGAACATTTGCATTCATCAGCCAGGAAGCTGCGTATTGGGACCTACTTGGACATTCCAACATGACAATGATCCATAACACAAGGCCAAGTCGACCTGTCATTGGCTACAGCAGAATAAAGTGAAGGTTCTGGAGTGGCCATCTCAGTTTTATGACCTCAATATCATTGAACCACTCTGGGGAGATCTCAAATGTGCAGTTCATGCAAGACAGCTCAAGAATTTCCAGGACCTGAAGGCTTTTTTCTAAGAGGAATGGACACCTTTACCATCTAAGAAGATAAAGAGCCTCATGAACAAATACCACAAAAGACTTCAAGCTGTCCCTGTTTAACAAGGGATGTTAAAGGGGGCAATACACGGTATTAAGAACTGGGGTATGTAAACTTTTGATCAGGGTCATTTGGTAGTTTCTGTTGCCATTATGATCTAAAAAGAGTAAACGTTTGATTGATAATAAATGGCTTCAGCCAAACATTAACCATGAGTGAAAAAGGTTTTTGTGTTATCATTCATATTCAGATTTATTCAGGGCATTGTACTGGATCTTTAGCCAATGATGTTAAGAAGTTAAAGAGCTGCCATAGTTTAGTTGAGTTTTTGGTATACTCTTGTGTATCTCTAGCAGTATTCAAACTGTTAGCCTGTAGTGAAGCTTAGTAGTAATGAAGGGTGTGTATTGCCACTTGTACAGTGCCCATTAGGTTCCTTCCTCCCCTGACTTGGGGGTGTATGTCTTTGGGAGAGCCCCCACCTAGTCCTCATTGGTCGGCTTTGGCTGATCATGAGAAATGGGGTCATCCGGGCCTTTTGGCTAGGTGGACCGGAGTGTGCCATGCCCCCATCAGGAGTCTGGTGCCCTGTGGGGGTTCAGGAAAGAGTCCTTTCTCTTTGGGAGGGGACTATTTGACACATTCTAATGCCCCGTACACACGGTCGGAAATTCCGACCACAAAATCCGTCGGAATTTTTCAGACAGATTTTGTCCGACACTGGTGTTGCATACACACGGCCGGACAAAGTTGTCGGAAAATCCGATCATTCTGAACGTGGTGACATTCGTTGCGTACGACGGAACTACGTAGAGGCTAGTAGCCAATAGCTTTGGTCTCGTAATTTGATCTGAGCATGCGTGGCACTTTGTCCGTCGGAATTCTCTACACACGATCGGAAAAAGTCAGATCGGATTTTGTTGTCGGAAAATTTGAGAGCAGGATCTCAAAGTCCGACGGAAAAGTCAGACGGCCGGATTTTCCAACAACATGGTCCGATCGGACATTTTCTTGAAATGGCATACTGATCCAGTATGAAACATCCATGATCTCATAAACAATAAAAAAGAGAAGTTGCGCTAATTATTACTAAGTGTAAATACCCAGTGATTTAGCATTCTAGCGAAAAGAAACTACATATTGGTTCAAAATTGACATCCACAAAATAAAAATTATGTTAAGTGAAATTATACAGTGAGTATAGTGATCCCAAATTGTTTACACAGGGACTAAAAACAAGAAAAAAATGAAAAAAGTCCCACTTTAAAAAGTTCCAAATGAAAGTCCACAACTCAAGCCTTTAAAAAAATTGCAAAAGCCTCAATTCTTCCAAAGGGGGTCTGAGGTGATGGAAATAAATGGTTCCGACTTGCATACAAAGAGGACACCTTATCTTTCCAAATTTTATGCTTGCCAGAAAATAAGCAAAGATGTACAGTTGGCTTATACCCAGCCTGGGCCTTTTGGTGAACCAGGATACAGCAGCTTGTAAATAATCACTTATAGCAAGAATGTAACTCCGTGCATGTGTTAAAAAAAGGAAAAAAACAGGAACATAGCGTAATATTGTCAAAGATATTTTCAATATAAAGATTGTCACTTGAAATGAAAAAAGGAAAAAGTAAAAGCACCCAGTGAGCAAAATTAGACAGCTACGGTGTGATCCAGCAAAGGACACCTCCACCTTCCAAGAAATTTCTGGTAAGGAGCCCCTCTGTGTGGTGACGGGTCACGAGTTAACTTGTTCGTTTTGGATCACTGGTGCATGTTCTATGGCACAAATGTTTTTTAGTATTCTTGTTTTGTATGGAGTCACGTCTTGGTTGTAATAAAACACGCATACAAGTAGTGTGTCCAGTTACACCGGAAAACCCAGGCTGGGTTAAGGCCAACTGCTCAAATAGTTTTTTTCTCTGGTAAAGATTCTATCTGACTTTTTCTGCCGGAAAGTCCGACCGTGTGTACGCAGCATAAGCTTCTCAGGCTTCCAGGGACTTTGAATAATGGAGACACAAGTGATTTTCTTCTGGGAACATGTATTTATGTCCAAACCATGTGGGCATATAAAGTATATCTCAAAGAGCTGCCTGTCTGTGTGAGTAAGCTTGCTAGTGAGCAAAAATTTCCGTGCCACTGGAAAATGCAATTATCAAAAATCAAGGGCTATAATAGTTGTAATAGCAAAACACTGCAGTCATGTTTCAGAACTATGAAGACATAAAGGACTGGTTGAGCAACAATAGAGAATCTACTAGAACTTGTGTTCCAGAACTACAGAAATGCACAGTTATGGAGGCGCATAGGTGGACAATCCCTGAAAAGGGCAAAACTCACCTTCACTGTACTCCTCCACTTCTCCGTTAGTCCATATTGGTGTTTCCAGATATGCGGGAGCATATGACCTCCTCTAAGGGTAAGTGCTTGGTCCTGAGCAGCAAATAATCAAGTCAGAACACTGTCATGTGAAGGAAACTGGTGTTGTATACACACGGTCGGACAAAGTTGTCAGAAAATTTGATGGTTCGGAACATGATGACGTTCGTTCGTTACGACGGGACTACGTTCAGGCTAGTAGCCAATAGCTTTGGTCTCGTAATTTGATCTGAGCATGCGTGGCACTTTGTCAGATCGGATTTTGTTGTCGGAAAATTTGAGATCCTGCTCTCAAGTTTTTCCCGACAGAGCCCACACGCGATCAGATTTTCCGACAATATAATCCGATCTGACCTTTTCTGTCTGATTTTCCGACCGTGTGTACAGGGCATAAGTCTTTAACCTCACAGAGTTTACACAGAATTTGTATTCCTGGTTCTGAAGGTGTGAAAGCTGTTGTGTGTGGGGAAGGTGATTATCAATGGGTAGGAACTTGTTCTTGCAAATTAATCTGTCACTTTGCTCTGAACAGGCAAAGCGAAAGGGTCTCCTTAAACCTCAGAGTTTAAATGTTTGTTTTGAATGCATGCCAAAGCAGCACGAAGATTATTCATTTCTCTTTGGGAATTTACACAGTTATATGGATACTTTAGTATGCTGGAAAATCTCTTTGATTTTTGTGAATGACTTTCATCTTATTGAAGTAGTCCTTGTATCACAACAGGGGAAGTAGTGCTTAAGAAACATCACTTGTTTTTTATGCCCTCCTCCCCAACAATGCTTGGACTGAACATCATTAGTAGGGTTGAGCGAACCCGAACTGTAAAGTTCGGGTCCGTACCGGACTTTAGGGTGTTCGGGTCCCGGACCCGAACCCGAACAATTGACTGTATGTTCGGGTTCGGGTCCGGTGTTCGGAGATTTAATGTTGCTTTTTAAAATGTCTTTTAAAAGCACTCGCGGCTATAGGAATTGATATTCATATAGCCGCGAGTGCTTTTAATACAGAGAACAGTCATTGAAGTCATTTATTTTTAAAAAGTTAGTCATAAAAAGTGTTTGGGGACCTGGGTCCTGCCCCAGGGGACATGTATCAATGCAAAAAAAAAAAACTTTTAAAAAAACGGCCGTTTTTTTCGGGAGCAGTGATTTTAATAATGATTAAAGTGAAACAATAAAAGTGTAATATTCCTTTAAATTTCGTACCTGGGGGGTGTCTATAGTATGCATGTAAAGGGGCGCATGTTTCCAGTGCTTGGAACTGTCTCTGCAAAAAGTGTCATTTTTGCAGAAAAGAAAGCTATTTAAAATCACTCGCGGCTAATGTGTATTGTCGGCTCCCGTAATACAGAGAACAGTCATTCATTGAAAGTCATTCATAAAAAAAAAGTCATTGATAAAAAATAAATTAAAAAAAAAGCGTAGGGGTCCCCCAAATTCAATAACCAGGCCCTTCAGGTCTGGGATGGATATTAAGGGGAACGCAGCCAACAAAAAAAATAAAAAAATGGCGTAGGGTCCCCCTCAAAATCCATACCAGACCCTTGAGGTCTGGGATGGATTTTAAGGGGAAACCCAGCCAAAAAAAATGGCGTGAGGTCCCCCTCAAAATCCATACCAGACCCTTATCCGAGCACGCAACCTGGCAGGCCGCAGGAAAAGAGGGGGGGACGAGAGCGGCCCCCCTCCCACCTGAACCGTACCAGGCCACATGCAGTCAACATTGGGAGGATGCTTTGGGGGTCGGACATGTTGATGAGGACAAGGGCCTCATCCCCACAACCGTGCCCGGTGGTTGTGGGGGTCTGCGGGCGGGGGCTTATCGGAATCTGGAAGCCCCCTTTAACAAGGGGACCCCCAGATCCCGGCCCCCCTGTGTGAAATGGTAAGGGGGTACAAAAGTACCCCTACCATTTCACCAACAAAGTGTCAAAAATGGTAAAAATGACAGGAGACGGTCTTTGACAATTCCTTTATTAAAATCTTCTTACTTCTTTCTTCTGGTCTTCCTTTCTTCATCTTCTCCTTCCGGCATCTTCTTCTTCCGATCCCCTTCTTCTTGGCCTTCTCGTCCAGCATCGGTGTCTCTTCTGGGCCGCTCCACGCAATGGGAGGCTCCCGCTGGGTGAGGCTTCTCTTCGGTATCTTCTTCCACGGCGTCGGTCTCTGAGGCTTCTCTCCGGTATCTTCTTCCAGGGCGTCGGTCTCTTCTTGGGCCACTCCTCGCAATGGGAGGCTCCCGGTGTGTGAGGCTTCGCTTGGGCTGACAGTTCTTTTATAACGGAGGGCGGGGCCACCTGGTAACCCCGCCCCCCTCTGACGCATGGGAACGTCATGGGGACTTCCCTATGGCTTTCCCCACGTCACGGGGAAAGCCATAGGGAAGTCCCCATGACGTTCCCATTTTTTTTTGCATTGATACATGTCCCCTGGGGCAGGACCCGGGTCCCCAAACACTTTTTATGACTAACTTTTTAAAAATGAATGACTTTAATGACTGTTTGTATTAAGGGGGACGGGACCCGACACTTTATTATAGCCGTTCGGGTCCCCATTGACTTCAATGGGGTTCGGTGTTCGGGGTCAAGTTCGGGTCAAGTTCGGTCCCGAACCCAAACTTTTTTCTGAAGTTCGGCCGAACCTGCCAAACCCGAACATCCAGGTGTCCGCTCAACTCTAATCATTAGTCAAAATCTGGTACTCTACAAACCATGTTATAGGCAGGGCCGGTGCTACCACTAGGCAAACTAGGCAACCGCCTAGGGCGCACCGCTGTCTAGGGGCACCCGGCCACTGGTTTCCCGCCGCGTTTGCATGCTCTGCAGGCTGCAGCATGTAACTAACTCAGTCTCAGGTAGCTGCTCAGTCCGACCGGTAGTGTAATTAGAGGCGCAGTGCAGCACTGGAGCCAGCGCTAGAGGAAGCAGAGATGATGCTTCCTGTATAGTGGCCCCTACTGTCACATGGGCAGGGCAAAGGGGGTGGAGTCGGGGGGTGGAGCCAATGGGGGAGGTAAAGTTAGATTTCACCTAGGGTGTCAAAAATCCTTGCACCAGCCCTGGTTATAGGGAAACGATAGGGTTTTGTGTCAGTTTTACAAACTTTATATATATATATATATATATATATATATATATATATATATATAATCAATTCCTTTTTTATTTCTCTATTTACTGTATATTTTTCTCCACATTTACATGCAGGACAAGCTGTCTAGCAAAAGTGGCTGTTATAGGGGTTTTGCCAAACCAAATAAAACCAAAAATCAAAACCTTCCTTAGTGATGGTGGCAATGCTTGCTGTACATTATCCCACTGTACGGTGGGAATACAAAAGGTGTGCTTTGAGTCATTGTCATGTTGGAAGGTAAATCTTTATCCCATTGACAACTTTCTGGCAGAGGACAGCAGATTTTCTGCAAGAATTTGATGGTATTTTTCCCCATCCATTTTCCTTCTATCCTGACAAGTGCTCCAGTCCCTGCGGCAGAGAAACACCCAGGAAATTACCACCTCCATGCTTTACTGTAGGAATGATGTTATTTGGATGGTAAACTGTATTTGTTTTTCTGACATATCATTTGGTGTTGATACTTCAATTTTAGTATCATCTGACCATAACACCTTTTTCCATGTGGCCTCAGAATTTTTCCACCCTGCCCACAACATTGTGATGAAAGCACATCAAAGATGCAACAAGCATGATTTTTTTTTTTTAACGCACCGCACCTTAATAAATGCCTGCGTACCTGAGTGGAAGCATGTAAAGTGGGT
The DNA here is from genome assembly GCA_028564925.1 of Lithobates sylvaticus. Taxonomy (NCBI): domain Eukaryota; kingdom Metazoa; phylum Chordata; class Amphibia; order Anura; family Ranidae; genus Lithobates; species Lithobates sylvaticus. Next base: position 55,127,963 of record CM053037.1, read on the forward strand.
CTGTACACCATGGTTAAACCACAGGTGACTAAACAGGTGCAATTCACCATATGCTACATTGGTGTTGGTGTACAGGATCCTAAATACAAGTAACTAGTGTAAGCCTGGTGTAGCGCTACCAGCTTGATTTTGTATCCCTCTATTCCTGCACAGCCAGCCAACACGCATTTCCAACTCTCATCCAGACACAAGAAATCAGTCCATGGGCTTGTTTTTGTTGTTTTATTGGGGGAACTTGGATAGGGTATAGGGATTGTGGGATGCCCAACTCAACTTGAAGAACAGATGAGGGCAAACATCCTTCTCTATGTAGACAAAAATTAAGATCCTGCATTGTACTCCCTACAGAAATCACAGTCTCTATGGATCAGTGGAAAGGTTCTTTACAAACCAGGAGCTCTCAGTCCCCTTTAGTAAAATAGCACAACGTTACAAACTGTATGCAGGAGTATAGTGTCTCCTCAGTAGAACCTCACACAGTTCTGATGCTTGCATATATTACCAGCCCACCTGGCTGCTCTGAGGAATGCCCCAGGACAAGGGATTTGGATTTAGCACAACGCTGTTCCCGGAAAGTATGCTATGTCTGGCAGTCTCTTCCCTTGTATGCCCCTGGGTGTGTTGAGGTATTCACACTGTCCCTGGATTTGTGCTGCACCAGGCAAGACTTATGTTCATGCCTCCTACTGTCCAGATCCTCCCATGCTTGCCAGGATGTCTTCTGCACAAGACCCAAAGGCAATGAAGATCCTTATTTTAGGCTTCCTCTCCTTCCTTTCTTCAGCTCCTACCTGGAGGCAGAGCCCCCAGCCCTGGGGTCTGCTCCCAGGCCTCAGGACAGAAACCTCAGCACTCCATCTTCCACCCAACTCCCCTGCTGCTCAGTCTCCACAATATTTAAAGGTTGATCCAACCACCTTGCCAGTGCCTTCTGCCTGGGGATAGGCAAGATTCCCTCAAGCATGCAGATCAGGACCTCCTACCCTCTGCCCACTAACTTCTCCAAGCTTCTAGAACCAGGGGGAGGTACCAGAGACCTGCCCTGTAGAGCCCTCCACCCTGACCTAGAGTAACTCAACCCAATTACAGACTCCCACAATTACCATGTGTCAACAAAAATATATTTGCCTACACTAGTTGCAGACTAGAGGGTGCGACACTGGTCAGACCAGGAGTTGGTGGTGATGGCTAGTGGAAAGAGGTCTACCCTACTGACAGCGAGCAGAGGGTTCCTGAAATGGAACACACCTCAGGTGACCTGGGCCCCAGGTGCACAGTGAGATCTTTGGAGCCATTATCTGCCACCGTGAAAGAAATGCAAGGCCTTGCAAGTGAGTAACTACAAACTGGTGGAGGAGCTGGTGCTTTGGTTCAGGGAGATGTTGTTTTGGGGTTATGAACCCATCGCCTATATATGCAGTGAGCAGACGGGAAGATGGGTCTATGTGAGCTAGGGCAGGTGGCCTGGAGATAGCCCTGTATGTCTGTAGGCCCCTAACAGAGCAAAAAAATTACCAGGGACAGCTAGAGAGCACCTACAATGTCTGTTGTAAAGTAGATCAAAACACAGCTAGTTCTTGTCAAAGGCTTTTTTTTCCATTTAAGTGGAAAATGCAGTGTTTGACTGGAATGTCTGTTGACATAAAACTATACAATGTCTATGGCCTGGCTTTTCCCCTTTAGCGCCTACGTCTATGGGTACGCCAAACCTGCTTTAAGAAGGTCAAATGCACTTCAGAAGGATGCCAATGCACGTGTGAATAAATTCTAAATGATCTAAAAAAATTCTGAAAATGATGTCAACTGATGGCGGTTGACACAAGACCTTATAGGTTTTTTCAGGGGGGCCGAATTTCAACCATTTGTGGAGACCACTAATATCATATCTCCAGAGTACAACTGCAAGGTTACATATATAGATTTTTCTGTGCTCTTTCATGATATATATATAGGAAATTAATTGCTGCAGATTCAAATTCAAATGTGTGATACAAATGTACATTTAGAATACTCATCCTCAATTGATTATTATTGTTATGCATGTTTATTTTTAACTCTCTCGTACATCTCATATGTATTGTTCTTCATCCCCTGCAGTTAATTTCTGATAACTTAACCCCATCCTGTGTTTCTTTTGTGTATGGCACGCATTTGTTTTTCCAGCCGTCATAGACAAGTGGCCATTTAGTGTTGTCATGGCAACGATGTGCTTACAGCTTTTTTTGCAATCGAGCAGGAGGTGGGAATTGGCTTTGTAGGTATTTGATCATTTCAGCTGTGGCATGCCCTGGTCTTACATGATGTTTAGTATATGTTATTAATAATTAGTAGACTTCCATGTCACCTGTGAGGTTATTACTTCAGCCTGACTGGAAACCCAGAATTCAATTCCATCATGGTATCACTATTGTAAGGGTAATAACCAAAATTCACTGACCTAACTAATAGTTGCCTTTTGGTACAAATTAATAATTTTTTAAAATGCCAATATATACTACATAATACAGTTTATATGTATTAGTTGCAGCACATACTTAGAGCTAGACAACCCTCCCACCTTGCAACACTCATTCCATATTCTATCGAGCAGGCTGGGTCTAGCCATAGCCTGTCCCTAGCTTCACACATGTGCCAGGGACAGCCATAGGCCTGGATCCCTAGACCCGGCATATCCATGCTGGATGGAATATGGACTGAGGGGAGACTGAAGCCCCAAGAAAAAAGGCTTCTTATCTCCTGTGCAGGATTGGCCCCCTAAAACATCTGTATACCTGCAGCTACACTTTTTATTAGAAGGGCAATAAGGAAAGGGCTATGGAATTTGAGTTACGATTTGTGTTCTATCATTACTGGTGTTGTCTTGTCTTAGTGATATCTTTTTACACACATTGAGTCTGGTTTCCCACCTATAAACACCATCTATAAAAGCTTTGGATGGAAAATTCAAATTCAACAGATCATCCACGAACATCCCTGAGCAAGGTAACTATTATCAGACTTGGATGAAGATACCGATTTAGTTGTTGGTCTCTATCGATGTTTTATGGTTGTCCATTATAAACACTGCTTCTGATGCTTTATCTGGAGATATCCAAATGATGTGGGGTGTAGTTCCTTGAGCAGAGGTCCGTTCTTCAGATATTATAAGGTGCGATTGACCACTCTAATTTGAGGGTCCATTTCCTCTGGTAAGAAGATTTGCCTATATCACAGTGGTGTCGTGTGGATCTATTTTATCACACTGAAGCTGGTGTAGGGTTTCTACTTTATGGCATCTATATCATATGGACTTCTTATATGAATTTATTTTTTTAATATTAAGCCATGCATACCACCTGTATATATGTTTTAATTTGGAATCAATAAATTGATGCTGGCTGCTACTTTTATTGCTGTTTATATGTCCTAGAGCAGATATTCTATTGGTATATTGATAGTCCATCTGTACATTAATAGTCCATCTGTACATGGGTGCAGGGTGTAACTCAGTATCAATCTTTTCAGCCGGCAATGCTGAATAAGATAAATAACTAAATAACTGCTGGATCACTTTTCCACTTTTTCCACTTTTACGCCGGATTTCTCTGGCTCTCCTGTCCCACTGGGAAGCCTGGGGCTCCTGCCTGTGCTTCCGTCAGATTATCATAGAGGTGACCAAGGACTGGAACTTCCCCAACCATCTATATGGTCTAAGAAATCTGAAGCAACAAATATTTTGTCACTTCTGTTTTTGGCCTAATGTAAACAGGCCGGCCTGTGAAAGCATCTGATCAAGCCAATCTTGGTTTGATCAGATGCTTTTAAGGGCAGAGAAGAGATCTGAGGTCTCATAGAACCCAGATGTCTCAGTAAAGAGGACCTGTCATGGCCCATGTTTTCAAAAATATATTTTAGTGTACATTTTTTTTAAATAAATAAAATCATAAAAATGAAAACAAAAATGTAATCTACTCTAGTCTTCCATCCTTAGAGAGTTATCTCTTCTAGATTGTAAGCTCTAACAAGCAGGGCCCTCTGATCCCTCCTGTATTGTTTTATAACTGTACTGTCTGCCCCATGTTGTAAAGCGCTGCGCAAACTGTTGGAGCTATATAAATCCTGTATTACAATAATTTTGATAATCTCTGTAATCCCTGGTGTCCATGGTTTGTATCTGTTGTTTGTGGGTACTACTCCACACTCTACAGTGTGTTGGGAACAGCCAAACATATGGGGTTTGGGATTTTCCTAGATTCATCCTTCATGGTGTAGTGTGGATTTATTACAGGTAGATATTGGTGAACAGCAAAGCCAAAGAAGGTGTTGGGTTATAATATTGACATGGGTACAGTCATAGGTGTGCGCAGCCTATTGTATTAGGGTGTGCACCCCCAAACAGTAGCTCAAACACACGTATTCCTATGTACACAGAGTTCTGTGTGTTTGTGTGAAATTATATATATATATATATTTCACACAAACACACAGAACTCTGTGTACATAGGAATAGTAATCTGGTCCTTTCTTGTCCCTGAAAAGCAGGGAGAAAATACAGCCAGATTAGTAAGTAAAAGCAGCACACTTTTTCACATTGTTAGACACACAGTTAATCCCTGGATGTTAACCCTTTCCCATGTCATTAGTACAGTGTACAGTATTATTACTGTATAAGTGTCACTAGTGACATCAGTGTCAGTTCATGACCCTGTCTGTTAGTACCAGATTGCCCGCAGAGGGGAACAGTGCCCCCTGACATCAGAGCATGGCACAGTGCCCCCTTACAGCAGAGCATGGCATAATAGTGCCCCCTGACATCAGAGCATGGCACAGTGCTCCCTTGAATCAGAGCATGGCACAATAGTGCCCCCTGACATCAGAGCATGGCACAGTAGTGCCCCAACATCAGAGAATGGCACAGTAGTGCCCCCTGACATCAGAGCATGGCGCAGTAGTGCCCCGACAGAGAATGGCACAGTAGTGCCCCCTGACATCAGAGCATGGCACAGTGCTCCCTGACATCAGAGCATGGCACAACCAACATTGTTACTTGGAAATCCTGAAAAAGGCCACAGGAATCTGTTCAGAGGAAAAGACCGGAACTCTGACCTGACAAGTGGATTCTCCACCAAGACAATACTCCTGCACAAAGTTTTATTTTATTTTTATAAATTTTTTTTACAGTCGATTGCGGGAATTAAATTAAAATACCTCATGCAGTATATGCAAGTACATTAAGCCTTCTCACCTACTATTTATGATTTGCCCTGCTTCTCCGAGATCTTGCCTTCTTTCTGAAAGTCTGTTGGCCAGCTATGCAACTACTGCACTAGAACGCCTGCACTCCTATGGAAATTCTAACAATCATTCATGCCAATGGTGGATGGCCTTTCTATAGAAATCAGTGGAGATACAAAGAAGAAGCAGGGCCCAGTTGAGAGGCTCTTAGAAAAAAGACATCAGAGGCATGGGGCGGGTAAGTATAATGCCACGTACACACGGGTGGTTTTGCCGTCGGAATAAACTCTAAAGGTTTCTCTGAAGGAATTCTGCTCAAGCTGTCTTGCATACACACGGTCACACCAAAGTCCGATCGTCAAGAACGCGGTGACATACAACACGTATGACGGGACTAGAAAATGGAAGTTAAATAGCCAGTAGCCAATAGCTTCCGTCTCGTACATGCTTCAGGGCATGCGTCGTTTTTGGTACGTCGGAACAGCATACAGAAGAGCGTTTTTCACAATAGGAATTGGTACAGTCTGAAAAATTTAGAACATGTTCTCTTTCTAGGTCCGTCAGAATTTTTTAAAAAGTCTGATGGGGCATACACATGATCTGAATATACGATGAAAAGCTCCTGTCTGACTTTTTCTGTAGGAAATTCCGCTCGTGTGTACACAGCATTAGACATGTGGGGCTGCTGGCAGTGGTGGAGAGGGATTTTTGAAGGAAAACCTGTACTAAACTGACCTCTCACTGTAAAGCTGACCATAGATGGATTGATATTCGACTGGTTCAGCAGGAACTGGCTGAATTTTGATCCATGTTGGGCCTTGCTGCCTACCCAACAAAAGGCAATTGTTGGATTGACTTTTTACAAACGGGCTTGTTGTAAAATTTTACTCAATAAGCTAAACGACTGCAACCACTGAACAAACAGTCAACCACTTGACAGTGGAGAGTCCCACCACCAGAATATAATGTCTCAGCAGTAAGGATTCCCCTATCCACCTTGTTTGTGTGGATGGAGGAATCTGTTTGGTTTTTTCGTTTAGCCCGTTGGCTGAACTAAAAAAAAAAACAAAAAAAACGAATCATCTGAGGCCAGTTTAGGAATGTAAAGATTTCATGTCCAGCTCTTTTGACACTGATCAGATGAAGTATCTAACAGTAATGATTCACAAGACCATTAATATTGTTGAAAAAATCAGAAAGCATGTTAGAAGCTTATTTTGATTGTCAGTTATCAAAAGGACTGAACTTTTTTTTCTTTATTGCTGATAGTCATCTGCAGATAATCTGATTCTCCATGAGTACTATTGCTGATGCTGATGACGGGCAGGCCTGCTTGATTTAGTCTCATTTTAACACTTGACACTTGTACACTCTTTGGGGATTGCTAAGTGTTTTGCTAAGTGTGCTGCCAATTCAACCTCCTAATTAATAGTTGCCAGTCAAGTGCCAAGTGTGTAGTTTTATTACACTCCTTTGAAATAGCACTTACGTAAATATGTTATATTGATGACACTGATCTTAAGATAAATTAAAATCACACTTAAGCCTCGTACACACGATCGGATTGTTGGCCAACAAAACCGTGGACTTTTGTCCGAAAGTCGTTGGCCCAAACTTGTCTTGCATACAAACGGCAAGGAATTGTCGGCCAACAAATATGAACGTAGCTCTTTAGCGCCACCCTTTGGGCTCCTTCTGCTAATTTTGTGTTAGTAGAAGTTTGGTGAGTGTTGATTCGCACTTTTCATTTTGCGCTTTCCAGTTCGTTTCTGAACGGCCATTCGTCTACCAGCCATGTTGCAGAATTGGAGGAGATAACATGTTATTTATTATTGGCCTTGGTGTTATTGCTTTGACAACATTTTTTGGGTTGAATATTGAAAATTTGAAAATTTGTTTGCAATAACTACATCAGTATTACCAACAAAGCAGCTTCATTATTATCCCATTAAAGAAGAAGAAAATTGTGCGTTGCATTTAGAGATCTCATAATTTGCCACGTCACGAATGTTAATTCTCCATTACGAATGCTAGTTTACAAGACCGACCACTTCTGGGTCGTCCTTGCTTCTGAGCATGCGTGTTTGTACTTTGGACTTTTGTCCGACAGACTTGTGTACACACGCTCGGAAAATCCGACAACACACATTTGTCCGCGGAAAATTTTAAAACCCACGATCCAACATTTGTTCGCTGAAAATCCGACAATTGTCCGATGGAGCATACACACTGTCGGATTTTCTGCCAACAGCCTGTCATCATACATTTCCCGTTGGAAAATACGATCGTGTGTACGAGGCTTTAGAAGAAGAGGAATTCAAGAGAGTAGACAGCGCAGAAGCATTTCCTGGAGATCTCATTTCAAGCTGTGTATTTTGGAGATGTAACTTCCATATTTCCCATAAGGTTCCATGATCCTTGAGTCCTGGATATTTTGCATGACAGAAAGAAAAACAGGGGGGTTGCTAAACCCTAAGGCTGGGCTCACACCGCAGCACGCTCCGGCTCACAGCAGGAGTCTGGTGCGTCTCCATTCATCGTTTCAGGTCCGATTTTAGTCTGAATTTTGGGCTGAATTCGGACCTGAAACAGACCAAAAGGCCCCTTTCACACTGGGGCAGGGAGCCGCGGTGACGGTAAAGCAGCGCTATATTTAGCGCTGCTTTACCGTCGTTTTAACCGCGGTATTCGGCCGCTCGCGGTGTGGTTTTACCCCCGCGAGTGGACGAAAAAGGGTTAAACACCCCCCGCAGAGCGCCGCCGTAGCGACGCTTTGCGGTGGTATTGCCGCGGTTTCCCATTCAAATCAATGGGAAGGAGCGGTGAACACACCGCTCCTATACCGCTCCAAAGATGCTGCTAGCAGGACTTTTTTTGCCATCCTGCTAGCGCACCGCTCCAGTGTGAAAGCCCGCCGCTTTCACACTGGAGTTAAAGGGGCCTGAAAAACACCCCAGTGTGAAAGGGGCCAAAGATGCACAGAACTACCGTGCAATTTTCACCAGAGCAGAGATATGTGAACTGGCTCCATAGGAATTTCCCTGTGCTTCAGAGGGGGGCGGGGTCTCCCGGCGATGTCACCGTGTGGCCCCGCCCTCAGTTATAAAAGAACTGTCACCTGAGAGGACTGTCATTATGGCGAGTGCCTCCCATGGAGGCGGATCGGTGGCAGCATGCAGGGTTTTTTTTTCTTTTTCGGTCGGAAGAAGACTTTGTGGGACAGTTTTATTTTTTTATTTTTTAATAAATGACTTGTCATTTTTACAATTTTCACACTTTTTTTGTGAAATGGTACCGTTACCATTTCACACAGGGGGGGAGGCCAGGATCTGGGGGTCCCCTTGTTAAAGGGGGTTTCCAGATTCCGATAAGCTCCCTGCCCGCAGACCCCCACAACCACCGAGCAAGGGATGTGGGGATGAGGCCCTTGTCCCCATCAACATGGGGACACGGTGCTTTGGGGGGCTACCCCAAAGTACCCTCCCCATGTTGAGGGCATGTGGCCTGGTATGGTTCAGAAGGGGGGTGCTCTCTCGTCCTCCCCTCTTTTCCTGCGGCCTGCCAGGTTGCGTGCTCGGATAAGCTTCTGGTATGGATTTTTGGGGGGACCCCCACACCATTTTTTTTTTTAATTTTGGCGTGGGGTTCCCCTTAAAATCAGGTCTGGTATGGATTTTGAGGGGGACCCCCACGCAATTTTTTTTTTAAATTTTGGTTCGGGGGTTCCCCTTAATATTCATACCAGACCCAAAGGGCCTAGTAATGGACTGTGGGGGAATCCCATTCCGTTTTTTTCAATAACTTTTATGTGTATTGCCGGGACCGACAATTCATTATAGCCGTAAGTAGTTTTAAATTACCTTTTAGAAAATGTAGAAATGTCATTTTGTGCAGGGACTGTTGTAAACACGGGAAACATGTGCCACTTTACAGGCATACTATAGACACCCCCCAGGTACTAAATTTAAAGGAATATTTCACTTTATTGTTTCACTTTAAATTATAGGAAGTGTGGGTATATCTTCCAAAAGGAGCCCTGGATAGCAGTAAATACAAAAGAGTTCTAATGTTTCCCACTTTATCCACAACTAAAGAAAAAATTTTTGGCTTGACATACACTTTTAATTTCTATTTGTTAGCTGCATCAATCTATAACAGTTCCAGTATTACACATCAACCTGTATACCAGCCAATAACTACCTACAGATTCCAGGGCTGCCATTAGAAAGGATGGTGCCCTGTACAGTCTATTTGACAAGCCTAACATACTTTTCCTTGGGCACGCAAAGGAGAAGAATGAGTGAACTGTGGATGTGTAAAAAATTGTGTTAACAGTGGGAGGGCATAAAATGTGAGCCTTTGTACAGAGGGCATGGGTCAGGAGATTGTAATGTACAGGATGCAGGTGTCAGGAGTGTGTAGCGTACATAGCGCCGGAGTCGGGATTGGGTAACATGCAGAATTCAGACGTCAGGTTTGACTAATGTACATACCGTATTTATCGGCGTATAACACGCACTTTTTCCCCCTTAAAATCGGGGGAAAGTCGTGGGTGCGTGTTATACGCCGATACCCCCAAAAAAAAAGACAAAAATCGGTTGCAGCGCCGAAAAATGGCGACCGCGGCCGAAAAAGGCCGAACCGCGGCCGGAAAAGGTTGGAAAAAGCCGAAGCGCGGCCGAAAAAGACCGAAGCCGGCTGTTCAGCTCCGCTCGTAGTCCCGCCTCCCTGCGCTCGCTCCCGAAACAGCAGGGAGGCGGGACTCCGAGCAGAGCTGAACAGTCGGCTCGGTCTTTTTCGGCCGCACTTCGGCCTTTTCCGGCCGCGGTTCGGTCTTTTTCGGCCGCGCATGCACGGTTTGTCACGCGGCGGGAAATTTAAACGCGGGCAAACTGCAAATGACACTAGCAAGCTGCAAATGACACTGGGCAAGCTACAAATGACGCTGGGCAAGCTACAAATGACGCTGGGCAAGCTACAAATGACGCTGGGCAGGTTGCAAATGACGCTGGGAAAGGCTGCAAATGACGCTGGGAAAGCTGCAAATGACACTGGACAAGCTGCAAATGACGCTGGGCAAGCTGCAAATGACGCTGGGCAAGCTGCAAATGACGCTGGGCAAGCTGCAAATGACGCTTAAATGTAAGTTTTTTTTTTTCCCTAAACTTCTCTCCTAAAACTTTTTTCCTTAAAATTCCCTCCTAAACTTGGGGTGCGTGTTATACGCCGGTGCGTGTTATACGCCGATAAATACGGTAGTTCAGGGTTCAGGTGTGTGTAATGTACATAGTGCAGGGGTCAGATGTGTGTTATGTACATAGTGCAGAGGTCAGGTGTGTTATGTACATAGTGCAGGGGTCAGGTGTGTGTTAAGCCTCATACACACAATCGGACCTTGGACCAACTTTCCCGTGGATTTTTATCCAAAGGGCGTTGGCCCCAAGTTGGTATTGCATACACATGATCGGACTTTTTAGGCAACAAACATGAACGTAGTGACGTTTCAACGTACTGACGACACTTCAAAAGAGGACATTCGAATACTCCAGCGCCACCTTTGGTCAACTTCTATATTGTTGTCTGATCTTTCGCATTGGTTCTGAGCATGCGTGTTTGTACTTTGTACAAAAGTCCGTTGGTTTTGTGTACACGCAGTCGGACTTTGGTCCATCGGACTTTTGTTGGCAGAAAGTTGGTCCGTTCGCACAGCCAACAAAAGTCCGATGAAACCTGGAAAAAGTTGGTCCGATGGAGCGTACACACGGTCGGATGTTGGTCCAAAACAGCTAATTTGCATGTTGGTTGTCAAAAAGTCAGATCGTGTGTACGGGCCTAAATATACATAGTGCAGGGGTCAGGTGTGTGTTATGTACATATTGCAGTGGTCAGGTGTGTTATGTACATAGTGCAGGGGTCAGGTGTGTGTTATGTACATAGTGAAGGGTTCAGTTGTGTGTTATGTACAGGGTTCATGTGTGTGTGCCCTCCTCTACCAGCAATCCAGATCCCCCAGATATATAACCCTGTACCCGGGACAGTAACCCCTCAGTCCCTCCACCTATCAATTACCGTGTACTCAAAATGCAAAACAAAGCCCAGCAATCACCAGATCACCAGATCACATTCTACGAGACTTCAACCACATCCCGTTACCAAAGAAACCTCAGTCCTGCTAGCTAAGAGTAAGCAGAATGGTGGCCCAGAAAGGACAGCCTTCCTTAGCAAGTAACATACAGCTTATGCAGGGAGTTCTGGTGGAGGGAAGATGTGTAGGTTGCCCACAGACAGCACCTGCCAGGCCCCCCTGCTGACCCAATAGGACCCAGTCCCAGTACAAGAGGACTATGGGCATCTGACTGGTTTTTAGTCGTTGTCCTTAGAACATCATACATCAGAGGTTTTGTTTTAGGTTTAGGTTTACTTTATTTGTTTTTACCAAAGTAATTCTGGTCCTACATGAATGTTGCTTACTCTTTTGATGGTTGTGTGTAGGTCTAGGAAGTCAAGTGCTTAATAACAAAGTAAAGCAATGGTCACCGGATGCACTTTTCTGGTATTCCTGCTGTTAGGCTGGACTTCCATGTTTAAAAGTTGAAAATGGCTGACAGGTTTTCTTTAAATCAGTTACTACTCTTTTGAAGATTTACAGTTATTGCAAATGCTTGCTGTGACATATAACTATCCATGTAAAACCAATGATGGATTTTTACAAGGTTCCATCTCCACAAGCATAATCATGTATCATTGCCATCCAAATTCCCAGCAGTGGATTTTACAAGATAAAACAAATGTGCACCTTACACCATCCATCCTCAGCTTATAGGCTTTTTGCAGTCATTTATCAATTTTGAGGATCCATGTGCAGGACGATTGGTGTAATCATTAAGGTACGGAATTACCTAGCAGTGCCGAGAGGAACCATGCTCAGCATTATTCAGAGCCATGACGGGGGCCTTGGTAGTAAAAGAGAAGCCTCCTATAATATTTTTATACAAAAAAAACATTTAATTATATTTCAATTTGCTTTAATAAAATGAGATGTAATTTCTGCCTTTTTATTTAGGAAGTTTGGAGATTATGGGATACCATTTATTGGCTAATATTTTTTTTTACTAGCTGTATAAAGTCTGAAGAAGGGATCTAAGTTATTAAAGCTTGCATCTTTAACCACTTGCTGACCAGCCGTTGTACTGCCGCAGTTGTACTGCGGCAGAATGGCACGGCTTGGCGAAACAACGTTATGTAACTACGCTTCGCCCTGTGGCCACTGGGGGCGCGCCTGCTGCTCGCCCCACAGAGCCGATGCGAGTCCCCAGCGGACGCGATCACCACCGGGCTCCTAGAAAAACTGGTTACACATGAGAACCGGGATCTGTGTGTATAAACACCCAGTTTCCGGTTCTCTGAGGGGAGAAGAGACGGATCATCTGTTCATACAGAGTATGAACAGCGATTTGTCATCTCCCCTAGACAGTCCCCTCCCCCTTCAGTTAGAACACAGAGAGGGAACATAATTAACCCCTTGATCGCCCCCCTAGTGTTAACCCCTTCCCTGCCAGTGAAATGTTTACAGTAATCAGTGCATTTTTATAGCATTGATCACTGTATAATTGCCAATAGTCCCAAAAATGTGTCAAAAGTGTCCGATGTGTCTGCTATAATGTCGCAGTCCCGATAAAAATTGCAGCTCGCCGCCATTACTGGTAAAAAAAAAAAAATTTTATAATAAAAATGCCATAAAAATATCCCCTATTTTGTAGACGATATAACTTTTGCGCAAACCAATCAATGTACGCTTATTGTGATTTTTATTTTTTTTTACCAAAAATACGTATAAAAATACCGTATTTATCGCCGTATAACACGCACCTTTTTCCCCTTAAAATCAGGGGAAATCGTGGGTGCGTGTTATACGCCGATCCCCACCGATCCCCCGCCGATCTCCGCTAGCTGTAAGGGGAGCGGAGCGATCGCTGCCGAGCTACACATAGCAAGTGTACTCGGCTCTTTTCGGCTCTTTTCTGCTCCACTGACAGTCACATGAGCGGAGCCGACAAGAGCCGAGTACATGTGTATCTCGGCTCCGCCCAGTCCCTGCTATCTCGGCGGCGTTCGCTCCGCTCCGGTGTCCTGTCTGCACCAGTTTTAAATGGCGATGGACACTGAGGGCAAAGGCTGCACTGGGACAAGTCTGCGCGTGGGACAAGGCTGCGCGTGGGACAAGGCTGCGCGTGGGACAAGGCTGCGCTGGGACAAGGCTGCAATGGACACTTAAATGTAAGTTTTTTTTTTTTCTTAAACTTCCATCCTAAAAGTTTTTTTCCTTAAAATTCCCTCCTAAACTCGGGGTGCGTGTTATACGCCGATAAATACGGTACATATCGGCCTAAATTGAGGAAAAAATATTATTTTTTTATATATTTTGGGGGATATTTATTATAGCAAAAATGTTGCGTTCTTTTCACAATTGTCACTCTTTTTTTGTTTATAGCGCAAAAAATAAAAACCGCAGAAGTGATCAAATACCACCAAAAGAAAGCTCTATTTGCAGGAAAAAAAGGACGTCAATTTTGTTTGGGTGCAGCGTTGCACAGCCGCGCAATTGTCAGTTAAAGCGAAGCAGTGCCGAATCGCAAAAAGTGCTCTGATCAGGAAGGGGGTAAAATCTTCTGGGGCTGAAGCGGTTAATAAATTAAGTAAGCAAATGACGTGTATCACTCTATAGTTTCTAAATTATTCGGTGGCTAACAGGGTACAATACTCGACCATTACTTTTTAAGGTATAGTATTGTCTAAACATAGAAAAAGTAGTAATTTATTATCTCCCAGCATTCCTTGGGGACATAGTTTTCAACCTATGGGTATATTCTTCTGATAGGCGAATTCACTCGGTCAAAGACACTAGGCTCAGTGTCACACAAGTCCCTCGGATTCAATTATTCACCTAAAGCAGAAGGAGGGACTTACTAAGCTGAACTATATAAACTCTACATGAGGTCTCTGTCCTTGCAGAGGAAGAAAGACACCCAAAGAACATTACATTATATGAACTGAAAAACGGAATGTGGAGCAGAACTGTGGCCTACAACTTCAGTTTCAGTTTATATACGAAGGTTGCGTGATTTAGAAAGGAGTAGGGTGCATATACATAGTGATTTGCTGCTTATATTTCTACTGTACTTTTTATATGCGCATTGGGGTTGATTTACTAAAAGCTCTGGAGCAACTGTACACGGAGAGCGCAACTTCACTTTGCAAAGTGCACAGCCTATTTGCCTTAAGTAAATCAACCCCATTGCATTACATGTGATCTTCTGTGCATTTGGCACAACCCATGAATGTGGTTTTGCTCTATGAGTGACAGTTCAGTACCTGGACACAGGGCCCCTGATTTGGTTAATGAGAGTACCTTCAGCCTAGAGCAGTGTGATGCAGGGCTGCATCACTTTTTACATATTTTGTCCCAGGATAGCCTAGTTTGCACCACTTTAAAGGCTCTGTAGTATAGCAGCCACAGCACCATTATTAGCCACTTTCTGCATAGAGGGTGATTTTGGTGCAAGGGCTGTGACACATTCAAGTGCAATGGCCCATTGACTTTGGGTACAATATTTAGCACAATGCTCTCCTGAAGATAGGCACACTAAAGCTCCAGGTGATACTCTGCAGACATCCCAACTCTCCCGTGGGACGTGGGATTCCCCCGCATTTGGCTGCGGGCTCCCAGACACCTGCGAGCGCCGGGAGATCTCCCGGCTGGGCCTGTCACTCAGCCACAGACATAAGACAGAGCAGCCCGAGCGGCCAAACGGAGTACGTCCGTGGCGGCCACAAGGGCTGCTCTGTCTTATGTCTGTGGCTGAGCGTATCATAGGAGGTGGGAATTTGTGTGTGCAGCACAGACAGGGTGCCCACAGAAAACACGGGGATCAATCCCTCCCCCTACCTCCTCCCCCAGCAGCTGATGTTCGGTCAGAGCCTGTGAGCCACATGGAGGTAAGTTAGTTCTGGCAGCATGATCTTCTCAATACCGCTTCTACCAGCTGGGAATGGAGAGCTATGTGTTGTTCTGTGATAACATGGCAGATGGCTAGGTGCAGGTTGCAGCACAGTGTCCGGCAGCACTAATTATTTTGAAAATGCTGGGACCCAGCAGGAGACATGTGCCCAGCACTATCAACCCCCTGCATGTTTGAAAAGAAAGCTGCCTCCTTTCTGACCCCTTCACGCCCCAGCTTTGTTGTATATGACACACTATAGTAGAGAGGTTATTGTCTCCACAGTCAGCAGCTGATGTTCAGGCAACACTGCATGGAGTTCTGGCAGTGGTATCTGCTCAATACCATTCACACTGCCTAGGCTGCTGCAGCTGGTGACTTACACTTCCCTAACCGGCTCCTATACAGTCCTAGCCTGCCCCTATAGAGCCCTAGCCTGCCCCTAGAGAGCCCTAGCCTGCCCCTAGAGAGCCCTAACCTGCCCCTATAGAGCCTTAGCCTGCTCCTATAGATCCCTATCCTGCCCCTATACAGATCGAGCATGTCACTATACTGCCCCCTCTCTTACTCTATCCTAAATTTAAAAAATATATAGAGCTCTGGCCTGGCACTTTACTGCCCTAACCTAACACTGTACTGCCCAAGCAGTATAATCTGCCTGGATGTCACCTACAGTGGGGATCGAAAGTTTGGGCACCCCAGGTAAAAATGTGTATTATGGGCATAACGAAGCCAAGGAAAGATGGAAAAATCTCCAAATAGCATCAAATTATAGATTAGACATTCTTATAATATGTCAAAAAAAGTTAGATTTTATTTCCATCATTTACACTTTCAAAATTACAGAAAACTAAAAAATGGCGTCTGCAAAAGTTTGGGCACCCTGCAGAATTTATAGCATGCACTGCCCCCTTTGCAAAGCTGAGACCTGCCAGTGTCATGGATTGTTCTCAATCATCGTCTGGGAACACCAGGTGATGTCAATCTCAAAGGTTTTAAATGGCCAGACTCATCTGACCTTGCCCCAACAATCAGCACCATGGGTTCTTCTAAGCAGTTGTCTAGAAAACTGAAACGGAATATAGTTGACGCTCACAAAGCTGGAGAAGGCTATAAGAAGATAGCAAATCGTTTTCAGATGTCAATATCCTCTGTTCGGAATGTAATTAAGAAATGGCAGTCATCAGGAACAGTGGAAGTTAAAGCAAGATCTTGAAGACCAAGAAAAATATCAGGGAGAACAGCTCGCAGGATTGTAAGAAAAGCAATTCAAAACCAACGTTTGACTGCACGATCCCTCCAGAAAGATCTGGCAGACACTGGAGTTGTGGTACACTATTGCACTATAAAGAAATACTTGTACAAATATGGTCTTCATAGAAGAGTCATCAGGAGAAAACCTCTTCTACGTCCTCACCACAAAAATCAGCGTTTGAACTTTGCAAATGAACATATAGACAGGCCTGAGGCATTTTGGAAACAAGTTCTGTGGACCGATGAGGTTAAAATAGAACTTTTTGGCCGGAATGCGCAAAGGTAGGTTTGGAGAAGAAAGGGCACAGAATTTAATAAAAAGAACCTCTGTCCAACTGTTAAGCATGGGGGTGGATCAATCATGCTTTGGGGTTGTATTGCAGCCAGTGGCACAGGGAACATTTCACGAGTAGAAGGGAAAATGGATTCAATAAAATTTCAGCAAATTTTGGATGGTAACTTGATGCCATCTGTGAAAAAGCTGAAGTTAAAGAGAGGATGGCTTCTACAAATGGATAATGATCCTAAACACACCTCAAAATCCACGGGGGATTACATCAAGAGGCGTAAACTGAAGGTTTTGCCATGGCCTTCACAATCTCCTGACCTCAACATTATTGAAAATCTATGGATAGACCTTTAAAGAGCAGTGCGTGACAGACAGCCCAGATATCTCAAAGAACTGGAAGACTTTTGTAAGGAAGAATGGGCAAAGATACCTCAAACAAGAATTGAAAGACTCTTGGCTGGCTACAAAAAGCGTTTACAAGCTGTGATACTTGCCAAAGGGGGCAGTACAAGATATTAACTCTGCAGGGTGCCCAAACTTTTGCAGACGACCTTTTTTTGTTTTCTGCAATTTTGAAAGTGTAAATGATGGAAATAAAATCTAACTTTTTTTGACATATTATAAGAATGTCTAATCTGTAATTTGATGCCATTTGGAGATTTTGCCATCTTTCCTTGGCTTTGTTATGCACATTAATACACATTTTTACCTGGGGTGTCCAAACTTTCGATCCCCACTGTATGCTAGGTACACCACCGCCACCGCACATGTATTGGGGATATTATGCTGCACAGGACAATATCATTAAATAATTTTTACACGTGTGATTTTTCACCTTATTTTTTTTACTGTGCAGAATGCAGACATCTCAAGTCTCCCATGAGTCACAGGAGTCTCCTGCATTTGGCTGCGGGCTCACGTACACCCGCAACGGCACAAAGCGTCACCTCCCTGAAATGAGTTTTTGCAGGTTGGGATGTCTGACTCTGTCTGCTCCAGTTCATGGCTCAGGCCTCCACATCAGCCTTTACTGGGTTATCCAGTAGTTGTGGGACACAGAACAGTTGTATCTGCTCCACAGCAACAGTCTTTGCACTGACTAAGGTTATGAGTACCTCACAGGGGAATTCCTCATCTTCATGATGGATGTCAGACAGAAGAGAGATGGGATGGAGGGGCTGGCCTGCACACACTGTGTACAGGGTCATGATGGAGTTGTTCAAGGTTCCTTTCAAAACTCTGCAACTGGGTCCTTGGACCTCAGTCTCCAGGCCTTTGTGTCTGCCCTTATCTCCTTGAGTACTCCCTGTTCCTCCTTTTTAACTAGATAAGTAGCGCCAGTCATCATCCCCTAATGAGGCATTGTCCGACTCATTTATCATGGCATCATTGCTTCCCAGTGGAGATGAGAAGAGGGAGGAATAGGAGAATGTATAAAAACTGAAGAAAAAATCTAAAACCTTTAGAGTCAGTGAACTCCTCTTGGGAGGATGGGCAGTCATCCTTGATGTCTCCCAACTGAAGGTAACCATTATGGTTTTGGTGGAAAAGGTGCTTTAGTTTTGGACAGCGTGGGGATGGGTTAGACCCTCTGTCAAGTTTTTATTTCAGTCTGGGTGCCTGTGGAGGAGATTCACCTTTCTATATGTATTGGTGACTATTGTCATCATCATGAATAAAAAGTAAGAGTAAACCCAAAGTTTTAGAGCTGCCCCCAGAACAAGAAGTGAGGTGAAAGCGTCTAATGCTCTAAAAGGGGAATTCCCCTCACCCCTGCTATTGTGGCAGAGCAAGGCTCTGTCCCTATAAAAATGGGGTTAAAGTGGACACAGAGTCTGCATATCAGCTGAGTGCAGAACTACAGAGCGTAGATTTGAAACAGAGAAAACTTCTCTGGCAGTTTTCTCCAGACCTTGCTATTTCTGGAAGGGGTTCTGTAGTTTGGAGATCCTTCAGAGTCTTGGGTGGGATGGGATCTCCAACCCTGTGTCCGGGTCTTGTGGACAGCCAGCAGGGTGTGTGCCCAGGTGCACACAACCTATATAACGAGGTGCTGGTGAGAGCAGAAGGGGGGAGGAAGGTGGAGCAGTGGCTGCTACTGAGTCTCTGTGTGAGGATAGATGATGTGTGCGTCCAAGAAGCTTAATGCTGTGTGTGTCCAAGGGCTTCAAAGCTGTGTGCGTCCAAGGAGCCTAAAGCTGTGTGCATTGAGAGGCTTGAAGCTGTGTGCGTCCAAGGAGCCTAAGACGGTGTGTATCCAAGCAGCTCGTTTGAGGGGCAAGTACCTATAGCAGCAGTGCTGCTGAAGAGTAGCCAGGTGGGCTAGCATTTTCATTTGCATTTTATATATTTAACTGAAGCTTTGACCCCTGCGTGGGATTCCTGGATGGACTTTTGTTTTGTTTTTCCCTTTAATAAACGTGGGCTACCAGGCCCTTAAATATAAATGTCTGATGTGGACTCACTTCACCAAAAAACGCATCTATCCACTTGAGCTAAACACCCCAATGTCACAATATATATAAAATATACGGGGCTCCAAAATACAAGTCCCAAGCTACTAGCCACCAGTTGCCCCGCCCAACCCCTACCCTGCCCTGCCCCTAATCCCCCCCCTAAACACGCTCTCATAAATTATCTCATGAATTGGCACTTAAATGTTTTATGCAGAATTAAGTTACAAAAATAAATATTAACAACAACTTAATCAGTGGCCATCAGTGTAGCGTCACCAGTGCCCAACAATGTAGCCTCACCTCTGCTCATCAATGCAGCCTCATCTGTGCCCAACAATGCAGCCTCACCTGTGTCCAACAATGCAGCCTCACCTGTGTCCAACAATGCAGCCTACCTGTGTCCAACAATGCAGCCTACCTGTGTCCAACAATGCAGCCTACCTGTGCCCAACAATGCAGCCTCACCTTTGTCCAACAATGCAGCCTCACCTGTGTCCAACAATGCAGCCTCACCTGTGTCCAACAATGCAGCCTACCTGTGTCCAACAATGCAGCCTACCTGTGTCCAACAATGCAGCCTACCTGTGTCCAACAATGCAGCCTACCTGTGTCCAACAATGCAGCCTACCTGTGCCCATCAATGCAGCATACATGTATCCTATAATGCAGCCTACCAGCATCCAACAATGCAGCCTACCAGCGTCCAACAATGCAGCCTACCAGCGTCCAACAATGCAGCCTACCAGCGTCCAACAATGCAGCCGACCTGTGCCCAACAATGTAGCCGACCTGTGCCCAATAATGCAGCCGACCTGTGCCCAACAATGCAGCCGACCTGTGCCCAACAATGCAGCCGACCTGTGCCCATCAATGCAGCCGACCTGTGCCCATCAATGCAGCCTACCTGTGCCCATCAATGCAGCCTACCTGTGCCCATCAATGCAGCCGACCTGTGCCCATCAATGCAGCCTACCTGTGCCCATCAATGCAGCCTACCTGTGCCCATCAATGCAGCCGACCTGTGCCCATCAATGCAGCCTACCTGTGCCCATCAATGCAGCCTACCTGTGCCCATCAATGCAGCCTACCTGTGCCCATCAATGCAGCCTCACCTGTGCCCATCAATGCAGCCTCACCTGTGCCCATCAATGCAGCCTCACCTGTGCCCAACAATGCAGCCTCACCTGTGCCCAACAATGCAGCCTCACCTGTGCCCAACAATGCAGCCTCACCTGTGCCCAACAACGCAGCATACCTGTGTCCAAAAATGCAGCCTACCTGTGCAAAGAAAGAGAGGAGAGGAAGAGGATTGCTGGCCGGATCATCAGAGAGCAGTAAAAATCGCTGTAACAGCTTTCATTTGAATTGCTGTGTGTTCCTGCCACGCCTCCTGGGCCGAATACTTTGATATACGTTGCACGTCCTGGCATTAGACGGGAGATCTGTCTATCAAAGTACCCAGTTTAGGAGGTGGGGCTGTATATGACATCGAGTGGCGGGAACACACAGCAATGCAAATAAAAGCTGTTACAGCAATGTTCCCCACTCTCTGATAATCCGGCCACCTGCTCTCCTCTCCTCAGCGATCGCTCCCATTCAACCCCGCCTGTCCGTGATGCTCGCCCCCCCCCCCAATCAAATTTATTAGCAGCAATATGTTAAATACAAGACAGGTGATTGGCCACATCAGTTTGGCAGCTATAGTGTTTGAGGGTCTTTTGGCTTAAATGTTGGTCTGCGGAGCAAACCTCCAAGAAATCCTTGCAGGGCAAAGGTCCTCTTTCCAAAAGGGCACAACTACCTTTTGCTCCTACAGCTGCTCACATGACAAAAATTCAAAATCCTACCACTCTTCTTCGAAGCCCAACCCTCAGTCTAGACAGAGGTCAGCCAGCTCAAAATTCTCAAAATCCTCTAACAGATCTTCCTCCACTGCTCCCCTTTGCACCTCTGCTCCTTCATTGCTCACCTCTGCATCCATTATTCACTGCTCACCTCTGTACCCCCTGCACCCCTTTTTCCACCACTCAATTTTGCTCAACATCTGCTCCACCACTCCCCTGTTTGGCCACAG
This sequence comes from Lithobates sylvaticus, assembly GCA_028564925.1. Lineage (NCBI taxonomy): Eukaryota > Metazoa > Chordata > Amphibia > Anura > Ranidae > Lithobates > Lithobates sylvaticus. The sequence goes on from CM053037.1 coordinate 55,149,248, forward strand.
CTCACTTCTCAACCCCTCTTCAAATGGCTATTTCTACACCCTTTGTTCATTGCTTACCTATGCACCTCTGCACCCTACTTTCACCACTCACCTTTGTATCACCGGCACTCATCTTTCACCTCGCACCTCTACACCTCTCATTCATGTTTCCCTCTGCATCCCCTACAGCCTTCTTTCAATGCTCACCTCTGCACCATATGTTTTCCCTGCTTTCCTGCCATGAGGTCGGCCAGCCAATCATGGTATCAAAGAAGTTGTGAAGGTACTTTCTCCAATCCAAAGATCGGCGCCCATACAAAATAAGCACTCTTTTTTATTTTATTTTTTTTCATTAAAGTTTTTCTTTTCTTTTTTGTATCCTCGCCGGTTAGCAGTGAATTGTGATTCTATGGTGGTGGAGCCACAGAAGTTCTGCAAATGCTGAGGTTGGGGTGGAGTCGCGCACACCTTTTCAGTTGGAATGGACTGCAATTGACACTTTATTATTATCATTATAATGTATTGGGAGTTTTCATTTTATTTTTATTCATGTATGCTATTGCCTTTATATTTTTATAAGTGTACGAAAGAGGTATTTTATGCATATGCACAGTTCTATGTACCGTATATACTCGAGTATAAGCCGAGTTTTTCAGCCCATTTTTTAGGTTTAACCCCCCCCCCCCCCCCCCCCACGGCTTATACTCGAGTGCGCCGTACCTTTCATTACTAAAACAGCGCGTGTCTCCCGCTGTGTTACGCAGTCTGTTCGGCCGTCCATTGTAATAAAGCCCCGCCTCCTCCTCGTCCGTGATAGATGAACACTGATACAATGCTGGGCAGCACAGTGGTGTAGTGGTTAGCACTTTCACCTAGCAGTAATAGGGTCGCTGGTTCAAATCCCGACCACGACACCTTCTGCCTGGAGTTTGCATGTTCTCCCTGTGCTTGCGTGGGTTTCCTCCGGGTACTCCGGTTTCCTCCCACACTCCAAAGACATGCTGGTAGGTTAATTAGATCCTGTCGATAAAATTGGCCAAATATGTGTATGTTGTATGTGTATGTGTTTGTAAGCGTGTCAGGACCCCACAGGGCAAGGACCGCACTATACCACAGATGGACACCAGTGGCAAAAAGCGCCCTGAGGCGATTCAGTTCGCATAGGTTGCGCTATACAAGTCATTCATTCATTCATTCATTCAATGCTGGGGAAACTGTATCAGCGTTCCGTTTATCACGGACGAGGAGGAGGCGGGGCTTTGTTACAATGGAAGGTCGAACAGACTGCATAACAAAGCTGATGGGCACAGTGAGACTACAGATGGGCACAGTGAGACTACAGATGGGCACAGTGAGACTACAGATGTGCACAATTAGGCTGCAAATGGTAACACTGAGACTGCAAATGGGCACAATTAGATTGCAAATGGTCACAGTAAGACTGCAAATGGGCACAATTAGACTGCAAATGGGCACAGTGAGGCTACAGATGGGCATTGTTTACCCAGTTGCTGCTACATTTTCCCACCCTAGGCTTATACTCGAGTCAATATGTATTCCCATTTTTTAGTGGTAAAATTAGGTGCCTCGGCTTATAGTCGGGTCGGCCTATACTCTAGTATATACAGTATTTTATAATCTGAGAACCAATATTTTTTTGAATTTCTAGTAAGGTGCTAAGTAGTGAATTTTTTTTTTTTGCGGATCATGTACCTAGCAAATGTTCCGACACCTCCGGCTCTGAGGTTTGCATGCGCGCTGCCAGCGACCTGCTCCGGCTGTATGTGGGTACCACAGACTCGCTTTTCGTCGGCACCCGCCGATTATCCAACACAGAGGCAGATCAGCGTTCTGTCAGTAGGGAAGGCATGGATCCATGCCTTCCCCTAGTAAAAGCACGTCCCACAGTACACAAACACCCTGGCTAGGCACACAGTTAACCCTTTGATCACCTCTGATGTTTAACCCCTTCCCAGCCACTGTCATTAGTACAGTGAAAGTGCATATTTTTAGCACTGATCACTGTATTAGTGTCACTGGTCCCAAAAAAAGTGTCAAGTTTCCGATTTGTCTGCTCCAATATCGCAGGCCCCCTATAAGTCTCTGATTGCTGCCATTACTAGTAAAAATAAATAAATATAAAAATTCAATAGGTTGTAGACACTATAACTTTTGTACTTTTTAACTCAGTATATTGGGATTTTTTTTACCAAAAATATGAAGCAGAATAAATATTGTCCTAAATGTATGAAGAAATTAGATTTTTTTTTTTTTTTTTTTTTTTTTTTAATTGTCTGTCTTTTTTTTGTTTATAATGTTTTTTATGTTTAAAATAAAAACCGCAGAGGTGATCAAATACCACCAAAAAAAAAAAAGCTCTATTTGTGAGAAAAACTAAATTTTATTTGGGCACAGTGTCGCACGAACGTGCAATTGTCAGTTAAAAGAATGCAGTGCCGTATCACAAAAAATGGCCTGGTCATGAAAGGGGGTAAATCTTCCAGAGGTCAAGTGGTTAAAGAGATAAACTTTCCCCCAGATTATATATATATATATATATATATATATATATATATATACCGTAGATACTCAAATATAAGCCGAGTTTTTCAGCACATTTTTTTGTGCTGAAAGTGCCCCCCCTTGGCTTATACTCGAGTCAAGCACTTTTCTGCAGCAGAAAATTAATTTTTCCGACCCAACTTTGGGGCTCTGTATCTCGGGGCCACTTGGTGCTAGGAACACCATCTTTGGATATGTTGTAGTGCTAGGTCCACTGGGTTGGCAAACCAAATTGGGGTTCCTAGCACCAAGTGGCCCCGAGATATGGGGCCCCAAAGTCGGGTCGGACAATTTCATTTTCTGCTGCAGAAAAGTGCTTGACATTTTCCGACCCGACTTTGGAGCCCCATATCTCAGGGACACTTGGTGCTGGGAACCCCAAATTTGGTATTCAAACCCAGTGGATCTAGTACTACAACATATCCAAGAGGGGGTTCCTAGCACCAAGTGACCCCGAGATACAGTGCCCCAAAATCGGTCAACTGTGTCCATCTGCAGCAATGTCATTTCGGGACCCTTTGGGTCCAGAGACCCCAATTTTGGCTGCAGCTAGGGGGCATCTAGGAACCCTTAACTACCAAGTTTGAAGTTTGGGGGACCTATGGCTGCAAATGGGCACAGTGAGGCATGCAAATGGGCACAGTGAGGCTGCAAATGGGCATTGTTGACCCTCTTTTCCACTTACAGTAGCTGCGCATTTCCAGAGAGGGCCGGACGGAATGAGATAAAGGAATATAGGGAGGGCCGGACATGAATGTGTGTCTAGTGACACACAAAAGGGAATACAGCAGGGAGTGGTTAACAGGGGCCGCCAATAGAAAGCAAGGGGAGCGGCATTAGAAAAAGGGGGGGGCGTGGCCGAGCGGGACCATTCGTCGTTCGGAATCCACAGGAGGAGGCAGTTTTTTACACTGCTCCTCTGCAACACTCTCAAGATGGCGGACCGCGACCTCGTGGAGAGGCTGAGGGCCGCGGCAGCGGCGAACGGAGCGGAGTGGCTACAGGACCAGGTAGCCTCAATTCTAGCCAGTGTGTCAGCGCAGGACGGAGGAGGACAAATCGAGCGACCGGATGGACGTTCGGAGCGATCACGGGGCCGGGTGGCCAGGGCACCATCGAGGTACTCTCCGGGGGGGGTGGCAGGCCCATCCAGGTTAGCCAGAAGCCCCAGGGGGGACCAGTCACCACCACCAGCAAAAAGGGCCCAGATGGAGACCCCACTAGGCCCCAAGAAGAGCACACGGCGTGGGCGCAATGCGGGGGGCGGGGCCTCAGGACTACAGGGACCTACATCACCAGCGCCACGGGGAAGGCCTGCACAGGATCCACCAGCCCCAGTTTTTCAGCACAGCCAGGGGGGTCAAGGGACAGAAAGGAGGTCGCAGCGAGCAGGAGCCGGGAAGAGGGGGCTAGGAGGAAGCACAGCAGCCCCTTCCGCAGCGGCGTCCTCCCCAGCAGCTCTGCACGAGTTGGGGGGGGGGCGGTCAGCTCAAACAGCAACTACAGCCAGGATGGGGGGTAATACACCCCGGAGGAGTGCGTCATCAAAACCCTCAGCAGCTCTGCACGAGCCGAGGGGGGAGGACAGCAGGGTACACATGTCCGCTGGCACAGCACGACGGGCCGCAGGAAGGGCCAACGCAGCGGAGGGTAGGCGGACGCCACCAGGAGGAGAAGGGAGAATGACAGTGGGCAGGAGCAGTGCCGGGCCCGGCCTGTCTGCCCAGGACTCGGGGATCCAGGGTAGCGGGGTGGCGGGGGGTGCGTCCACATCGGGGGTGGTGAATGGAAGGAGCCGGGAATTGGCCAGGAGTCCCTCCCCGAGGGGAACAGCGTCTTTTTCCCAGCAGGAGGAGTTCAGCAGGTCGGAAGGGGAGCTGTCCGAAGAAGAGGAGGTGCCCAGCCGCCCACAAGCATCGGTGGATGTCAGGCCGGTAATCCCGGCGGAGGTGCCAAGACGGCCCGGTAAGTCCAGTAGTAATAGTTCTTTTACAACTGCTTTACAGAATTTGTTGGGAATTGTACCAGTGGGGGGGAGTGAATCAGGGCCTCCGGCTCCGCTGGTGGCAAGCCATGACCAACCGCGGGCTAGGAGTGAGTCTCCATTGGGGGGTCAGGTACAGGAGTTGCTGGAGGGCCTGAGGGCCCTGGTGGGACGTTTTGAGAAGGCGGGGGGGATAGCGAACCCCCCAAGCGGGGCTTCGGTCACAACAGCTGGAGAGGCATCGACTGCGGTGGGAGCAGGAGTGCAGGTGAGTACGCCAGAGAAGAGCGGGGAGGAGCAAGTGGTAAGGGCCGACATTGTCCGGATGGCAGATGCAGCAAAATGTGAAGTCTACGTTTGCTTCGAGGGGCCACTGGGGGCCCATTTAAAACAGGAAGTGAGGGAAAAAATCTGGAAAGGTGAGTATGTGGAGATTTTTTCCCTGTTGCCATTGGAAAAATTCAATTTAGACAGGGTGAAACCGGATGACACCAAAAAAGCTGATGAGGAGAAGAGGCGGTATCGGCTAATCCCACGGACGTTTGCAAACTGGCTGCAGGCGTTCGCCATATTGGCCGGGGTAATTGGGGAGAAGAACCCCGAGCACTGCTCGGCGTTATTCTGTTATATGGACGCTATAGGGGAGGCGTATAGGGTCTATGGAGGGACGGCTTGGCTGCGATATGACGAGCAGTTTAGACAACGCAGGGCGGTTCGCCCAGCGTTGAGATGGGACCATAAGGACATTAGCTTATGGATGAGATTGATGGCCTCGGCAAAGACGCCGGCACAGACATTTCACGGGGGGGCTGGGGGTAGCCACTCCTCGGGATCCCCAGCCGGAAAGAAATTTGGAATATGTTGGCAGTTCAACGAGGGAGCCTGCAAATTTGGAAACACGTGCAAGTTTAAGCACGAGTGTTCAGGTTGCGGGGGGGGGGGACACTCTTTGTCGCGATGCTTCAAAAAAGGAAAGCGCGCCGGAGAGCCTGGCAATAAGAGGGACGACGCCGGTGATGTGGGTAAGAATGCAGCCTTTTCTAAATAGGTATCCCGACAGGGCGGCGGCGGGTTTGCTCAGTGCGGGGTTCAGGGAAGGTTTCAGGATTCCGTGCACATTGACGGAGATTCCTCCGGTGGCAAAGAATCTGAGGTCAGCATTGTTGCACCCAGAGGTTGTGTCGGAGAAGTTAGCCAAGGAGGTTGCGTTGGGAAGGATGGCGGGGCCGTACGTGGCCAAGCCGTTAAAGGACTTGGTAGTGTCACCGCTTGGGGTGGTTCCCAAGAAGGAACCCAACAAGTTTCGTTTAATACATCATTTATCGTTCCCAAAAGGGGGATCGGTAAATGATTTTATTGACCCAGAGGCATGCACGGTATCGTATACGTCATTCGATGCTGCGGTGCGGTGGGTACGGCGATATGGCCGAGGGGCACTGATGGCTAAGTCAGACGTGGAATCCGCATTTCGATTGCTGCCGGTGCACCCAGACAGTTTTCATTTGTTGGGTTGCAGTTGGCAAGACCAATTTTATGTAGATCGTTGTTTGCCCATGGGGTGTTCCATATCGTGCGCCATGTTTGAGGCGTTCAGTTCGTTTTTAGAGTGGGTAGTTAGGGATGTGACAGGCATTGATTCCATAATCCATTACTTGGATGACTTCCTCTGCGTGGGCCCTCCAGCTTCCAATGTGTGTGCGATACTGTTGTCCACGTTGCAGCACATTGCGGAGAATTTTCGGGTGCCGTTAGCACCTGACAAGACGGAGGGCCCGCGCACAGAATTGAGTTTTTTGGGGATAGTGATCGATTCCATGGCTATGGAATGCAGATTACCCGAAGAGAAGTTGAGGGATTTACAAAAGGAAATTAGGGAGATCCATGGGTGCAAGAAAGTGCAGTTGCGCACGCTACAATCCCTGTTGGGAAAGTTGAATTTTGCATGCAGGATCATTCCTATGGGGAGGATTTTTTGTAGACGATTGTCATCGGCCACGGCAGGGGTAAAAGCTCCCACACATTATATTAGGCTTCGGAGGGAGCACAGGGAGGATCTGGAGGTGTGGCATCGGTTTTTGCAGGAGTTTAATGGGAGGTCGGTTTGGATGTCGGGTCCAGTTAGCAATTTCGATGTCGAGCTGGTCACCGATGCGGCAGGATCCACAGGTTACGGAGCGTACTTCCAAGGGTGTTGGAGTGCGGAGCCATGGCCACGATCCTGGGTGGAGGCGGGGTTTACAAAGAATCTGGCACTATTGGAGTTGTTTCCGGTGGTGGTAGCATTGGAGCTGTGGGGCAAGGCCTGTAAAAATTTAAAGCTTAGATTGAATTGTGATAATATGGGGGTAGTGCAAATAATCAATAGTATGTCGGCATCTTCACAACCTGTCATCCGGTTGATGCGACAGCTAGTGTTGCGCTGCATGCAATTGAATATTTTTCTTTATGCGGTACACATCCCTGGGGTAGAGAACACGCTGGCTGATTCTTTGTCTCGGTTCCAGTGGGACAGATTCAGGACTCTGGCACCGGAGGCTCAGCAGGAGGGAGTTCCTTGCCCGGCCTGGATCTGGGATTTGGCACTAGGGTAGCAGCAGGATGGATCCAGAAGTCGGTAAGTATGTCGTCTTGGTCGGCATACCAGAAGGTCTGGAAGGAGTGGGGTGAGTTGCTGCTGGAATCGGGAGTGGGGCAAGATGTGTCACAATTTAGGCTGTTAGTGCTGTATTACGTGTCCAGAAATATGGAAGAAGGCAGGTCGGTGTCCGCTATTGAAAAACGGTTAGCAGGTTTGGCCTTTTTGTTCAAGTTACAAGGCATTGTGGATTGGACAAAAGAATTTTGGGTAAAACAGGCAGTAAAAGGGTATCGCAAAGCAAACAAGACAAGGGACGAGAGGCGGCCGATTACTTTTACCAATGTTCTGGCCTTAAGGGAGCAGTTAAAGGGGGTATGCAAGGATGGGTACGAGGGGTTATTATTTACAGCGGCTTTTTCTTTGGCGTTTTTCGGGGCTTTTCGGATTGGAGAGTTGGTTAGCCCATCAAAAAAGGAAGAGGGAGGTTTAATGTTGGGGGATGTGGAAGTTTTGGGGGACAGGGTGTTGGTGAATTTAAAAAAGTCCAAGACTGATCAAAAAGGAGTGGGGGTGCTGATCTCGTTGCATAGGTTACAAGGCTGTGCGGTATGCCCCGTAAAAGCAGTAGGAGAGTTCATGGGGGTGAGACCGGAGGTTGGGGGCCCGTTGTTGGTGCACAGTGATGGATCATACCTGTCGCGATTCCAATTTGGGGCGGTTTTGCGAAAATGCCTAAATGGTATGGGTTTAGAAGGTTCTGCCTACGCCTCACACTCCTTCCGCATTGGGGCGGCCACCGAAGCCGCCAGGTGTGGGTTGGATGAGGTGGATGTGCAAAAAATGGGGAGGTGGGAATCGAAACGATTTCGGACTTACGTTAGACCACTGTTGATTCAGGAATAATGGGGATAGATATATAAAAAAAAAAAAAAAATAAAAAAAATAAAAAAAAAAATATATAGGTGTGTTGTTATAGTTGCATTGGTTAGTATGGTGGCCTTAGTTAAGTTATAGTGCTGGTCAATTACACTATGTTTGTCATTTCAGATGGAGGGCTTCCGCGCCTCGTCTGGATCCTGGGGCACTCATATGTGTGTTGGGGAGCACGGAGAGGGGATGCCAGACCAGGTGGGAGGCAGTTGGGGGTGTCTAGGAGAGAGGCCACCATACGTTGGCTGGGCAGGCCGGGAATGTTGTGGGATAGGGTGGTGCCCGAAATAGAACGTTTCGCGTGGTTGGACAGGCCACCGGCGGTCCTGGTCATACACGCGGGCGGGAATGATTTGGGTATGCGGACAGTGAGGGATCTTATTGCCGATATAAAGAGGGATCTGACCTACCTGCACGAGACGTATCCAGACACGCTGTTGGTATGGTCAGATATGGTCGCTAGAACATCCTGGAGGAGGGCTAGATCAGTGTATCGCCTTAACAAGGCGAGGATACGGGTAAATAAGGTGGTGGGGAGGTTCCTGGCGTGGCAAGGGGGTTTAGTGGTTCGCCACAGGGAACTTGAAAAGAACGTGGGCCTCTATTTGAGGAGGGATGGGGTTCATTTGACGGACGTTGGGATCGACCTGTGGTCGTTGGGTTTACAGGAGGGGATACATACGGCCCTGCGGGTGTGGAGGTGCCTTCAAGGGTAAGGGGTCACCCTTTCAGTCTGTGGCGGTTTTTAGGTTGGTCAGTGACGGTGGCAGTTATGTAGTTGGTGAGTGTGTGGGGGGCTCGTCATGAGATGGCCCCTCCGGTGTAGTACATCGAAGATCGATGATTACTCTGTGTGCACTGCGGGATAGGGTTTTGTCTCCGGGCGGTTAAAATGGAGGCCTACTTGGTTCGGTTAAATCCTGCAGTGCCCCCTGGTGTTATATATATATATAGTCATATATATATTGGTTAACTAACTGGCTGTGTTACAAGTGTTAGCCCCGTCACTGACCAACATAAGAGGGTATAACCGATGGTTATTTATGTTTACATTAAAAAAGTTTATGGTTATTTATGGTTATTTATATATGGTTATTTATACGGTTTTATATGTTATTTATATTTTGGAAAATTGGAGTTAAGTTTAATAAAGGCTGTTGTGGCCAGTTACTCCACAAGAAGTACGGTGTGGTCCATTATTTAAGGGGAGTAACAAAAGGGTGGTTTTGGATTAAAGGGGTCACAACAAGTGGGTGGTCTTTACTAGGCTACACGAGTCAAGAGAGGGCCGGACGGAATGAGAAAAAGGAATATAGGGAGGGCCGGACATGACTGTGTGTCTAGTGACACACAAAAGGGAATACAGCAGGGAGTGGTTAACAGGGGCAGCCAATAGAAAGCAAGGGGAGCGGCTTTAGAAAAAGGGGGCGTGGCCGAGCGGGAACATTCGTCGTTCGGAATCCACAGGAGGAGGCAGTTTTTTCCCACCCACCCTCCCTATAGTTAAGTTTGTTGTGAAGGTCTTAATGCTTTTGTTATCATTTCAGGAACTCAAAATGGACGTCTGGAAGAAAGTTGGTTGGCGGTTTTTAGGTTGGTCAGTGACGGTGGCAGTTATGTAGTTGGTGAGTGTGTGGGGGGCTCGTCATGAGATGGCCCCTCCGGTGTAGTACATCGAAGATCGATGATTACTCTGTGTGCACTGCGGGATAGGGTTTTGTCTCCGGGCGGTTAAAATGGAGGCCTACTTGGTTCGGTTAAATCCTGCAGTGCCCCCTGGTGTTATATATATATATAGTCATATATATATTGGTTAACTAACTGGCTGTGTTACAAGTGTTAGCCCCGTCACTGACCAACATAAGAGGGTATAACCGATGGTTATTTATGTTTACATTAAAAAGGTTTATGGTTATTTATGGTTATTTATATATGGTTATTTATACGGTTTTATATGTTATTTATATTTGGAAAATTGGAGTTAAGTTTAATAAAGGCTGTTGTGGCCATTTACTCCACAAGAAGTACGGTGTGGTCCATTATTTAAGGGGAGTAACAAAAGGGTGGTTTTGGATTAAAGGGGTCACAACAAGTGGGTGGTCTTTACTAGGCTACACGAGTCATGAAGCATGTAATGTACAGACCTCATTATTTTTCATCTAGAGTCATGGGTTCTAGAAGAGCACTGGCTTACTTTTTAAATATGGTGTTTAAAAATAGTGGTATTGGTGGGAACCCTGGGCTACCTACCGTGGAATCTCCCTAATTGCTGGGGTTCACCCCAATCACCCTCAATCCCCCTGCTAAATTAAGGCACATGCTCCCTATCTTACCCCTCTTTCTTTCCTCCTTCTCCTCTCTCCCCCTGCTAAATTAAGGCACATGCTCCCTATCTTACCCCTCTTTCTTTCCTCCTTCTCGCTTCCTCTCCCCCCACCCTTTATGTTACCCAGATTAGTGTGGTACGACTTATGCCACGTACACACGACCGGTTTTGCCGTCACAATTAAGTCCAAAGGTTTTTTAGACGGAATTCCGATGGAATTCAGCTCAAGCTGTCTTGCATACACACGGTCACACCAAATTCCGACGGTCAATAACACGGCAACATACAACACGTACAACGGCACTATAAAAAGGAAGTTTAATGCTTCCGAGCATGCGTCGAGTTGTTTCCGAGCATGCATTGGAATTTTGCGCGTCGGAAATTGCATACACACAAACTGAATTTCCAATAGAAACTTTTTCCGTCGGAAAAATGGAGAACATGCTCTCAATCTTTTGCTGGCCAAAATTCCGCCAGCAAAAGTCTGATGGAGCCTACACACGCTCGCATTTTCTGCTGAAAAGCTCTCATTGGTCTTTTGCTGGCCGAAATTCCGATCCTGTGTACGCGGCATCAAGGATATTTTGTAAGTGGTTTGTTAGTATTTTTTTTTTCAGCAACACTGAATGTCTGGTAGTGTGTGTTCTACCTTGCCAGATGTGCGATAGAGACACCTTTGGCTTCACCTATCCCCTGACAAGAATGCTAAGGGAGGGTGTGCTGCTGGAGGGGGGGGCAGCCAGGGCACAGGATGATCACATTAGGGGTGCTCGGGACGGGTATGACCCCCTAGACCAATGGTTCCCTTAGCCAGTGTTCCTACCACCCATTCTTACCGATTAGCCAGGGGTAAGGACTACTTCCTCTACCAATCAACCCTTTGTGGCGCCCCGAAACATGAGCTGGGGCCTTGTTGATGATACCATGTTTTATTCACACCTGTTAATGATGTTGCGCATCTTTCCTTATGTTGTGCCGATGTTCTGTCTTGCCTACATTTTGATTTGAAAATAAAAAAATCTATTGAAAGTAAAAAATTGTGGTATTGGAGTTTTCATTTCTTCTTGCTCATACTACTTACATAGTTACATAGTAGGTGAGGTCAAAAAAAGACACAAGTCCATCAAGTCCAACCTATGTGTGTGATTATGTCAGTATTACCTTGTATATCCCTGTATGTTGCGGTCGTTCAGGTGCTTATCTAATAGTTTCTTGAAACTATCGATGCTCCCCGCTGAGACCACCGCCTGTGGAAGGGAATTACACATCCTTGCCGCTCTTACAGTAAAGAACCCTCTACTGTATATGAGTTGCCCATGCTTCTACTGCATTTTGATGAGGTTTGGAAGTAACAGCAATTAAAGCTGACTTCTAGGCAGATATAGTTACATAGTTACATAGTAGGTGAGGTTGAAAAAAGAGTCCATCAAGTCCAACCTATGTGTATGATTATAGATACAAAAGAAACAAATTAATGCAGCTCAGGATTTATTTAGATTCATTAACTAATTGCATGAGTGCCTGAATTTGAGTTGGTATATCAGCCTCTTCTATACATGTACAGCAGAGCTCAGAATGGGGGAGAGAGAAGAAGCACAAGGAGACAATGAATGTTACTGCAGTGCAAGGAGCATGCTAAGCTGATTGACTGAGAGTGACTGACAGATAAATTAACCACTTGCCGCCCACCATATAGCAATATGACGTCGGCAAAGTGGTTGCGATGTCCTGCCCAGACGTCATATGGCGTCGCCAGGATATCAAGCCGCTGTGTGCCCCCCGAGGCGCGCATCGTGTCGATCGTTGTTGCGGTGTGTTAGTCTGACACACCACAACTCTGATCTAGGTAAAGAGTCTTTGACAGAGACTCTTTACCATGTAATCAGCCATGTCCAATCATGGCTGATCACGATGTAAACAGGAAGAGCCGTTGATTGGCTTTTCACTCGCGCGAGGAGAGCCGAGCGGCTGCTCTCCTGCCAGGGAGGGTCTGTGCTGATTGCTTTTTCAGCGCAGCCTCCCCTCGGATGCCCACCCAGGACCACCAGAATGCCGCCAGGACCACCAGGGATGGTCACCACACTGGACCACCAGGTATGCCACCCTAGACCACCGGGGAAATGCCAATCAGTGACCAGGCAGCTGCCAATCAGTGCCATTGAAAAATGCCTGCCAGTGCCAGTGATGCCTATCAGGGAAATCCAGTACCAGCCATCAGAGCCCATAAATGCCTATCAGTGGCCAGCAGTGCCATCTATCAGTGCCACCCATAAATACCCATCAGTGCAGCCTTTCAGTGCCCATCAGTGTCGCCTATCGTATCCCACCAGTACCACCTATCAGTGCCCATCAGTGCCGCCTATCAATGCCCATCAGTGCCACCTCATCTGTGCCATCTCATTGGTGCCACCTCATCAGTGCCCATCAGTGCAGCTTATCAGTGAAGGAGAAACGGTACTTATTTACAAAATGTTATAACAAAAACAATCAGTCTTTTTTTATTAGTTTATCAAAAAATAAAAACCGCAGTGGTGATCAAATACCACCAAAAGAAAGCTCTATTTGTGGGAACAAAATGAAAAAAATTTAGTTTGGGTACAGTGTAGCATGACTGCGCAATTGTCATTTAAAATGTGACAGCACCGGAAGCTGAAAATTGGCCCAGGCAGGAAGGTGCAAAAGTGCCCGGTATTGAAGTGGTTAATTGTTGCGCTTAACAGCTGGGTTAAAATGGGAGGTGTGGAGGCAACAAATTGCTTCCTCACAGCCTTTCAAAGCCCTTTGAAAAGTGGTCCACTGCATCAAGGACACTAGCCCTTGATTTGCCTGAAATTACAGGTTGCAGCGACCCACAACAGCCACCGGTTATTGCTCACTGATGCAGCTGCTGAGGGTCTCCAAGACTAGTAAAGTTGGTTGTAGAGGTAACTTTTTTTTGCTTAATGCATTCTCTGCATTAGGTAAAAATAAAAAATAAACTTTCTTTTTTTACCCATAATTTTTAATGTTTTCTGGATAATTTGTACAAATGAGCAGTTTTCAATGCCAGCCCCCAATAGATGAACACAGTGCGGCTCAGGATCGAGCTTGCACAAGTTCTCCCATAGCAAGCCGCTTGCTATGAGGGCACTCATTGGCTCCCGCTGCTGTCAATAAAAGTCAATGAGCCAATAAGGAGGCGGAGGGGGCGGGGCAGAGCCATGGCTCTGTGTCTGAATAGACACAGATAAGCGGCTCGGGATATTGCCTGCTTGGGTGCCCCCATTGTAAGCTGCTAAGGAGCAGGTAAGTATACAATACTTGTTATTGTAGAAAAAAATCAACTGAAACAATCACTTTAAAGTGATATTAATGGCAAAAATGGGTTAAAAAAATAAAATAACAAACATGTTATATTTACTTGCTCTGTGCAGTGGATTTGCACAGAGCAACCCCGACCCTCCTCTTTTCGGGACCCTTGCCCGCGCTGCTGGCTCCCCCCTCCTGTCGAGGTCACCCAGAGCAAGCAGCTTGCAATGGGGGCACCCAAAAAGGTGCTCTTCCACCCCCTTGCTCTGTCAAGGAGGAGGGAGAGTTTTCCGGAGAGCCGATGCATCTGTGCACATCGCTGGATCGAGAGGGAGCTCAGGTAAGTATTAGGGGGGGGGGTCTGGGGAGGGGGGGGGGCTGCTACACAAAGAATTCATGAAGGTAAAAAACCTTCAGACTTTGGAACCACTTTAACCCCCAATTCACACAGCGCGATATTCAAATAAAAAGAGATGTGTGCATATAGTTAACAGTATATGGGTTGTGTATAGTTTGTTCCAAAGCTTAGCAACAAGATGTGAGTTGTCTGTGAAGATATCTCTCGGCCTTTAAGTTGCCTATCCTGAGGGTAATATGGAAGCTGCTTTTGCTGACCTCCATCTGAAAATTCTGGTTGCCTATCTGTCTTTGCTATCAATACTTTCTAAATACTGACCCTGAATAAGAATGTAGTTCTGGAGGGTGAAATAAAATCTTCTACTCTGCATACATGTATACTGTTCAGTGTTGTGGAAACTTCTAGCCTCTGGATTATAATATTTTACAGGAGATCTTGTAAAGGTCGATAGCATATATCAGTGATGGCGAACCTTGGCCCCCCCAGATGTTTTGGAACTACATTTTCCATGATGCTCATACACTCTGCAGTGCAGTAGAAAATTATGGGAAATGTGGTTTCAAAACAGGTTCGCCATCAATGGCTTATATTAATGCATATCTCATTTTTTTTTTTTTTTTTTGTTTTTGTGGATATATCCTATTCTAAAGCCTCATACACGCGATCATATTTTGCGCAGACAAAACCTCAGACTTTTGTCCGAAGGTGTGTGCCTGGATTTTGTCTTGCATACAAACGGCAAGGAATTGTCGGCCAACGAACGCGAACGTAGTGACGTACTACGCGTTTTTTCAGCTCCTTTTGCTAATTTCGTGTTAGTAGAAGTTTGGTGAGTGTTGATTCACGCTTTTCATTTAGCGATTTTCATTTTGTGCTTTTCATTTCGTGCTTTACAGTTTGTTTTTGAACGGCCATTCGTCAACCAGCCATGTTGCAGAATTGGAGGAGATAACGCGTTATTTATTATTGGCCTTGGAGTTATTGCTTTGACCCAAGTACAATCCAGGAACAGGAGGAGGATTTCTTGGACCAAAAATTGGTTGCTTTATTAATCGTGACCAATTATGTCATATGCCTTTGCTTTGGGAGCTCCAGGAGAATAATCCGGAGGATTTTCGGTATTATCTCCGGATGACGGACCCCAGCTTTCACCAATTCTTGGCATTGTTGACCCCCTATATTACCCGCTTAAGGACCGCCTCCTGTAGATTTACGTCAACAGAATGGCACGGCTGGGCAGAAGCACGTACCGGTACGTCCTCCTTTAAGTGCCCAGACGTGGGTCGCGCGCACGCCGGCGGCACACTCGCGACCCGGTCCTGATCTCCGTGACCACGGCCACGCGGGACCAGGGGACCCGATCGCCGCTGGTGTCCCGCGATCGGGTCACAGAGCTGAAGAACGGGGAGAGGTCTGTGTAAACAAACCTGTCCCCGTGCTTCCTACACTGCCTATCACTGATCGGCTGTTCCCTGTCATCGGGAAAGCCGATCAGTGACGTCAGATGTAAAGCCACGCCCCCTACTGTAAAAAAAAACACACACACTAACGTAACCCCTCCCCGCCCCCTAGTGGTTAACTCCTTCACTGCCATTGTCATTTACATAGGAATCAGTGCATTTAAATAACACTTATTTCTGTATAAATGACAATGGTCCCAAAAATGTGTCCGCCATAATGTCGCAGTCACAATAAAAATCACTGATCGCTGCCATTACTAGTAAAAAAAAAAATATTTAATAAAAATGCTAAAAAACTATCCCCTATTTTGTAAACGCTATAACTTTTGCCCAAACCAATCAATAATCGCTAATTGCGATTTTTTTTTTTACCAAAAATATGTAGAAGAATCGGCCTAAACTGAGGAAAAAAAATGTAAAAAATTGAAAAATTGTCGCTCTATTTTTATTTATAGTGCAAAAAAATAAAAACCGCATAGGCGATCAAATACCACCAAAAGAAAGCTCTATTTGTGGGGAAAAAAACGTTGCACGACTGTGCAATTGTCAGTTAAAGCGACGCAGTGCCGAATTGCAAAAAGGGGCCTGGTCCTTTGGCTGCAAATTGGTCCGGGGCTTAAGTGGTTAAGAAGCAGGACAAAAGCGAAGCGTTGTGGGGGTGGAGCCGGCGGAGAGGAAGCCTCATGCATGTGTCCTGCTTATTTATTTTTTGGTTGAATAATAATGATTTGATTTGGTATATTTTCTATATTTTTGGATGCCTAAAATGCACTTTTTGGTTAAGTTCTATTGGCAGATAGCATGTCTAATTTTTTTTTTTTTTTTAATGCACAATAAAAAAAAAGGGGAGAATAATACTTAGCTATGTGTTTTACTTCAAATGACAGTTTGGGAGTAGGCAGTTACATTTAAAAAAATACAATGTAAAATTGACAAGGGACACCAACATAGTTGTATCTTTGATCTTAAACAACTACGGGATAATGGTGTTGTGGGAACTTGCCCAAAAAAAAAAAAAAAAATAATATTATTCTTGATATCACCAAAAAAAAACCCTTTGAAAATTAGTTTGCAATAACTCCATCAGTATCACCAGCAAAGCAGCTTCATTATTATCCCATTAAAGAAGAAGAGAATGTGCGCTGCATTTGGAGATTTTATAATTTGCCACCTCATGAAAGTTAATTCTCCATTACAAATGCTAGTTTACAAGACCAACCGTTTCTGACTCGTCCTTGCTTCCCAGTATGTGTGTTTGTACTTTGGACTTTTGTCTGACGGACTTGTGTACACACGCTCGGAAAGTCCGACAACAGACTCTTGTCCGCAGAAAATTTTAAAGCCTGCTATCCAACATTTGTCTGCGGAAAATCCGACAACATTTGTCTGATAGAGCGTACACACGGTCGGATTTTCCACCAACAGCCTGTCATCACACATTTCCCGTTGGAAAATCGTGTGTACGAGGCTTAATTGTATATGGGCAAAACTTTCAATAAACATAGATTAAATATAATAATTATATTTAATATAATTTACAGGTAACTCGTTTTTTCAGAAGGGGAGGTCAATGATGACATACTTTCATAGTACAGATTTATTTTAAGTGTTTTGTAACCAGATTATACTGTAAAATACTTAATATATTCTCTGATCTACAGCTTGAACTACAGTGGAATGTGCCTGGCATCTGATGGTCAGTTTGGTGACTTCCTTTCTGGCATGGGTCCTGCTCAATTTGTTGGCCGGCAAACACTAGCAACCACATCTATGGGTAAGTGACACCGAATGAAGGAATCCATGTTTAATGTATAGTGCTCTGTATGATCTTTGTGCTCGATGGGCCGGGAAATGATCATTATATCTGGGTACTGGCAGAAACCCTCTCCAGTAAGTCTCTCTTAGGGGAATAGTCTACAGGTACTCCTCACTTAACGACCAGGTTCCGTTCCAACGACCAGGACGTTAAAAAAATTGGTCGTTAAACGAGGAGCCGCAAGTTATCAATATTTAGTACTGTAATAAGTAATATATTGTACTGTACTGTATTGTGAAAAAAAAGGTCTAAACACTAAACTCCAGCTCAATATTGTTGTTTTAATTTGCAAAATTTACAATTTAATTTACAAATGAAAATTCTGTACTGTACTGTACAATACAATGATGTATAGCACGTTGTTCGGGTGGGGAGAGCTGGTCATAAGTCTGAGTGGTCATTTAATAAGGAGTATCTGTATTGGGTTCCATTTTTGTCTATTAGCTTCCTGTGATCTTATAACTAAGGTCAGGGGAGTTGCAGGTGTTCCATCAAAATTTGTAACAGAAGTGTCGTGCCATCTTTGTACACCCCGCACTGGCTCCCACAAAGCCCACAGTCTGAAAGCGCCAAGCGGGCATCTTTTTACACCCACTGAAGTCTTGCATTTGACACTTATTTTTACCCCTAAACTGTGCTTATGTAGACAAATACATATATTAAAGCCTCGTACACACGATCGGACTTTAAACAAACTTTTCTGTGAATTTCTGTCCAAAGGGCATTGGCCGTGATCTTGTATTGCATACACACGGCAGGACTTTTTCCGCCAACTTTCCCCAAATCACATGGTTTTTCTGCTCTTTACTCTCACCCTTTGGTCAACTTCTGTATTGTTGTCTGATCTTTTGCATTGGTTCTGAGCATGCGTGTTTGTACTTTGGACTTAAGTCTGATGGTTTTCTGTATACACAATCGGAATTTGCTCTCGGACTTTTGTTGCCGAAAAGGTTTGTCTGTTTGCAGAGCGATCTTTTGTCCGATGAAAACCGAAAACGTTTGTCCGATGGAGCATACACATGGTCGGATGTTGCCTTAAAACAGCTAATTTGCATGTTTGTTGTCAAAAAGTCAGATCGTGTGCATGGGCCTTTAAAAGTCTGTGACGCTGTTTTGATGTTGTATTTTAAAAGCAGCGGCAAGTCTGCTAATCTGACAGAAGACCGATGCGTTTAAAATTCAACATCAAAACAGTTTCATCAACATCAACAGTGTTGACGATATAAGCTTAGTTTAGTGGTAAAAATAAGTGTATAATGCAAGATTTCAGTGAGTGTAAAAAGATGTCCGCTTGGCGACTTTAGACTGTGGGCTTAGTGTGGCCCAGTGCGCGGGGTGTACCAAAATGGCCTTGACGGAGAGTCACTTTCGTTACAAAGTCTGACGGTCCGCCTAATCTGACGGAACACAGGCAAAGGGTGATTATGCAGTTGACATGCATATAGAGTAGACTACCTGCCAAAGAATTTATCATTTTGTTCAGCCAGTCTAATGATTCACACACCTCTGCCAAATTACACAGCCAGGAAAATGACACCACTATGTTGTATATTAACTTTGCAGATTTCTATGTCACTTGCCTGTTCTTTGACTAGGGAACCTGTGTGTACGATAGTGCTGGACCGATAGAAGTGAAAATTTGTTCTGATTGATATACCGTAAGGTACGTTTCCCTTCAAAGAAGCAGATCAGTGAAGAAAATATAGTGCAGATGCACCCTGTTCTGGTTCTGGGCTGCTAACTCTCTGATACTGACTAATACGGCGTACACACGCTCGGACTTAGTCCAGCTGACAAACCGCCGGACTTTCCAGCGGAGGTCCGCCGGACTTTCCGAGCATGTGGACAATCCGCGGGAAAAAGTCCACGGGAAATGAACGGACTTGCCGACACACAATCGGAAAGTCCGTTCATTTAGAACGTGACTCCAGGTAGACGGAACTAGCGAAGGCAGCGAATGCCGCCGCGCTAGCCCCGTCACCTGGTATGGATTTAAAGGGGAATACCTACGCCTAAAAAACGGCGTGGGGGTCCCCCCCAAATCCATCTCAGACCCTTATCCGAGCATGCAGCCCGGCCGGTCATGCAGCCCGGCCGGTCAGGAAAGGGTGTCAGATACCGGCCCCCCACCCTATGTGAATGAGTATGGGGTACCATGTACCCATTCACCTAAGGGAAAAAAGTGTAAATAAAAAAAAAACGACACAATTTTTTAAAATATTTTATTGCACAGCTCCGGGGGTCTTCTTCTGTCTTGGGGGGTCTTATCGCCGGACTCCTCCGCTCTCTTCTGCTCTTTTACCTAGCTCTTTCACGAGCGGAGGAGCCCGGCTTTCTCCTTCGTCGCCGCCGT
Organism: Lithobates sylvaticus; assembly: GCA_028564925.1. Classification (NCBI taxonomy): domain Eukaryota; kingdom Metazoa; phylum Chordata; class Amphibia; order Anura; family Ranidae; genus Lithobates; species Lithobates sylvaticus. Next base: position 55,168,882 of record CM053037.1, read on the forward strand.
CGCCTGGGGGTCTCGTTCCGCCTTCGGGGGTCTTGTCCCCGCTCTTCGGTTCTTCTTGCTGCTGTCACTGCCTTCTGCATCTTCTCCTTCTTCTTCTTCCGATCTTGACTCGTCGCTCTCTCTGCCCGGATTGGCAGAGACACGCAGTGTTGTGACTTATATAGGGACAAGGGGCGGGGCCACCAGCTCATGTCACATGATTACCCTGCCCCCATATGATGTCACAGTCCCAGCATCCTCCGGGACTGTGACATCATGTGGGGGCCGCGTCACCATGTGACATGAGCCGGTGGCCCCGCCCCTTGTCCCTATATAAGTCCCAACACCACGTGTCTCTGCCATTCCGGGCAGAGAGAGCGACGAGTCAAGATCGAAAGAAGAAGGAGAAGACGACGCAGAAGCCCGAACAGCGGCAAGAAGAACCGAAGAGCGGGGACAAGACCCCCGAAGGCGGAACGAGACCCCCAGACGACGGCGGCGATGAAGGAGAAAGCCGGGCTCCTCCGCTCGTGAAAGAGCTAGGTAAAAGAGCAGAAGAGAGCGGAGGAGTCTGGCAAGAAGACACCCGGAGCTGTGCAAATATTTTAAAAAGTTGTGTCGTTTTTTTATTTACACTTTTTTTCCCTTAGGTGAATGGGTAGGGGTACATGGTACCCCATACTCATTCACATAGGATGGGGCCGGTATCTGGGGGCCCCCTTATCAAAGGGGGCTCCCGGATTCCGATAAGCCCCCTGCCCGCAGACCCCGACAACTAACCGGCAGGGTTGTCGGGAAGAGGTTCTTGTCCTCATCAACATGGGGACAAGGTGCTTTAGGTTGGGGGGGCCGCAGGGCCCCCCTTTCCCCAGGGCACCCCCCATGTTGAGGGCACGCGGCCTGGTATGGCTCAGGAGGGGGGGTCGCTCGCTCGTCCCCACACCCTTTCCTGACCGTCCGGGCTGCGTGCTCGGATAAGGGTCTGAGATGGATTTGGGGGGACCCCCACGCCGTTTTTTCAGCGTAGGGATTCCCCTTTAAATCCATGCCAGGTGACGGGGCTAGCGCAGCGGCATTCGCTGCCTTCGCTAGTCCCGTCTACCTGGAGTCACGTTCTAAATGAACGGACTTTCCGATTTGTGTATCGGCAAGTTCGTTCATTTCAAAAGTCCGGCGGACTAGCACACAGACCGCGGGATTGTCCGCCGGACTCGCGACCAGCGGACAATTTTAAGTCTGAACTTAAAACTTAGTCTGCCGGACTTTTGGGACAATCCCGCAGGAAAGTCTGCTCGTGTGTCTGCGGCCTAAGGAAGCACTCTGCAGATGGGAAATTCTTGGATGTGTACAGAGGAACACCTAGTACAAAGGTTCATCTCACTTAACCACTTGCCGACTGCCATATAGCAGTTTTACTACTACAGGGTGGCCACGATGTGCATGATTATGTATATATACGTGATCCTGCACTTCCAGGTATTCTATGGTATGTGGTATGGTATGTGATTATACACAGCAGGAGCTGACCCGAATACCGCCGGCACCCGCTGATCGTTCGATAACAGGCAGAGCGGCTATCTAACTAAGTAAACAAGGCAGATCGCCTTTCTTTCAATACGGAAGGCATGAATCCTGTGCTCCTGCAAAGCAGGGACACAGATCTATTCCTTCCCCTAGTAAAAGCACCTCCCACGCTACAGTAAAATAGCAGCTAAGCCTTTGATCGCCCCTGATGTTAACTAATTTCCCAGCTAGTGTCATTAATACAGTGACAGTGCATGTTTTTAGCACTGATCACTGTATTAGTGTCTCTGGTCCCCAAAAATAGTCAAAAATGTCAGTTCGTGTCCAATTTGTCCACCACAATATTGCAATCCCGCTTTAGGTCGCTGATTACCTCCATTAATAGTTAAAAAAAAAGAAATTCCATAAATATATCCCATAGTTTGTAGACACTATACCTTTTGCACAAAGCAATCAATATACGCGTATTGGGATTTTGCTTTAACAAAAATATGAAGCAAAATACATATTGGCCTAAATTGATGAAGAAATAAGATTTTGTAAATTTTTTTTATTGGATAGGTTTTATAGCAGAAAGTAAAAAATATATTTTTTTTTTTTCAAAATTGTCAGTCATTTTTTGTTTAAAAATAAACAATAGGTGCAAAAAATTAAAAACACAGAGGTGATCAAATACCACCCAAATGTATCTATTTGTGGGGAAAAAAAGGACATAAACTTTATTTGGGTACAGTGTCGCAAGACCGCGCAATTGTAAGTTAAAGTAAAGCAGTGCCGTATAGCAAAAAATGGCCTGGTCAGGGAGTAGGGTAAATCTTCCGGAGCTGAAGTGGTTAAAAGACTTTTTGAAACCTTTAATGGTTAAAAGCATTAAATAAAGCCCAACATGTTTTGGGGGGAAAAAATGCCTAAAGCCTCGTACACACGATCGGATTGTTGGCCAACAAAACCGTGGACTTTTGTCCGAAGGGCGTTGGCCCAAACTTGTCTTGCATACAAACGGCAAGGAATTGTCGGCCAACAAATACAAACGTAGTGACTTACTACATTGTTTTTCAGCTCTTTAGTGCCACCCTTTGGGCTCCATCTGCTAATTTCGTGTTTAGTAGAAGTTTGGTGAGTGTTGATTTGCGCTTTTCATTTTGCGCTTTTCCGTTTGTTTCTAAACGGCTGTTCGTCAACCAGACATGTTGCGGAATCGGAGGACATAACGTGTTATTTATTATTGGCCTTGGAGTTATTGCTTTGACATAATTTTTTTGGTTGAATAATGATTTGATTTGGTATATTTTGTATATTTTTGGATTTCTATTGGCAGATAACATGTCTAATTATATATTTTTTTTTGTTTTGAAAATCTGACAACAGACATTTGTTTGCGGAAAATTTTAAAACCTGCGATTAAACATTTGTCCGTGGAAAATCTGACAATTGTCCGATGGAGCATACACATGGTCGGATTTTCCGCCAACACCCTGTGATCACACATTTCCCGTCTGAAAATCCGATCGTGTGTACAAGGCTTAACACTTGCTTAGGACTTGAGCAGTTGAAGTTATTAGAATCACAACAGAATGCACTAAGGAACCTGTGTTAAGGCTTGATGATGACTAGTGTTTTTTGATGCCACTACAGCCGCTGCTTTAATTGCCGTCAGGAGACTCTAGTCTTCATCAAGCCTTAACAGAGGACTTTTAGTGCATTCTGTCACAATTCAATTGAAATTGGCCGCTCAAGCCCTGAAGAAGGGGGAGGCTTTTTCCCCCTCAAAACACATTGGGGTTGATTTACTAAAGGCAAATCCACTTTGCACTACAAGTCCACTTGGAATTGCACTTGGAAGTGCAGTCGCTGTAGATCTGAGGGGGACATGCAAGAAAAATAAAAAAACATAATTTTTGCTTGCACATGATTGGATGATAAAATCAGCAGAGCTTCCCCTAATTTCAGATCTTCCCCTAAGATCTACAGCGAATGCACTTCCAAGTGCACTTGCAGTGCACTTGTAGTGCAAAGTGGATTTGTCTTTAGTAAATCAACCCCTCTGGCTATATTTGATGCTTTAACCATTAAATGTTTTTAAAAGTCCTTTTAGTGAGATGAACTTTTGCACCAAGAACTCCTCAGTACATATTCAAAAACTGACAAGGGAACAGAATCCCTACACTGGTGGTTCATGGTTCAGTGAACATGCAGGTGACACAGGTGTCACAAGACTAGCTGGACAGTATGTACATATATGGATTTCAACAGTGTATTTACATTAGCTGTATGTCTGTAACACTGTAATGCCGCGTACACACGAGCAGAATTTCTGCCGGAAAATCTTGGATGGTTTTTCTGACGGAATTCCGCTCAAGCTTGGCTTGCATACACACAGTCACACAAAATGTTGCTGAACTTTAGAACGTCAAGAAGACGGTGATGTACAACACTACGATGAGCCGAGAAAATTAAGTTCAATGCTTCCGAACATGCGTAGGAATTTTGCGCGTCGACCGCGTTGACCGAAAAATTGAGAACATGCTCTCAATCATTTGCTGGCTGGAATTTCCGCCAGCAAAAGTCCGATGGAGAATACACACGGTCGCATTTTCGGACCAAAAGCTCTCATCGGACTTTTGCTGGCGGAATTTCCACTCGTGTGTATGGGGCATAAGTCAAGCTTGCTTTTTTGTCCTAACCAATTAACTGCATATTGTTGATGACAAACGTAGTAAAGCCCCATACACATGCGCGGATTATCCGAGGACCAGGTCCGTTGGATCATGTCCGTCGTACTTTGTCCGATGTTGGTTTTGCGTACACACGGTCGGACAAAGTTGTCGGAAAATCCGATCATTCTGAACGTGGTGACGTTTGTTGCCTACGACGGGACTACGTAGAGGCTAGTAGCCAATAGCTTTGGTCTTGTAATGTGATCTGAGCATGCGTAGCACTTTGTCCGTCGGAATTCGCTACACACGATCGGATTTGGTGTGATCGGACTTTGTTGTCAAAAAATCTATCCAGCAGGAGATAGGACTTTGTCCGTCAGACAATCCGATGGAAACTGTCCGATGGTGCCTACACACGGTCGGAATTTCCGACAACATTGTCTGATAGAACAGAATCCATCAGAAAATCCGACCGTGTGTATGGGGCTTTAGAGTTACTATCTGTAAGACAAATGTGCTGCCCCCCAACATTCTTATTAGTCTATATCTAAATAAATATTTCTCAAACTTCTGGACAACATAAAGGCACCCACACTTTTTCGGGAAATTGAAGAAACAGTAGAATCAGTTGCTTAAAGTAAAACTGGACATGAGATAGCATGATGTCTTGGGTTGAAAAATAAACATATTTAGCACACCATAGTTTTATTTCTCAACAGAATACATAACATTTAATGCAATTAATTTTTTTTTTTTCTAAGGGGATGTTGAAGTTGGGCTGTTGGACAGAAATGGACAACTTGAAGTGGAAATTATTCAAGCTCGAGGTCTAACAGCTAAGGCTGGTTCTAAAACACCACCAGGTATGTCGACAGATATAAATTATACTTCTGAGGAGACTTATGAAGATAAATAACACTGAGTGACCAGCCAGGGGTTAAGGTTGGTGCACCCACATTTGTCCCCACACTTACATTCACAAGAAGGAGACTGGATGTCAACTTTCTATCCAACCTTACCTCCACTCCCCTCTGCTATCGTAGGGAAACATCATTCCAGGCTTGTCAATAGGTCACTGCTCACCCTTCATTAGGGTAGATGTCCACCCTACAGAAAAAGGAAAGGAAATGCATGTCCATGGCCTAAGTTTGGAAGGAAAGCTCATCCACAGCTTCATAAACCCAAAAAGAAAGTAGAAACAAAGGGAAAGAAAAATAGTAAAGTCCAAGAGCAATAGAAAGAAAAATAGTAAAGTCCAAGAGCAATATAAAGGAGACAAAGTAAAAAAAGAAAACAAAAAAAAGGGGGGGAGAATAAGAGATTGGGTAAAGGGAATAGAATACCTCAGGGGTTTGCAACCACCCAGTAAAGAATAACTAAAGTTCTAAATAAAGAAATGGAAGGTTATGTGAGTTGGAGAGGAAGTGATCAAGCCAGGGTTGATCAACCCGTAGAAATTTGTCATGCGTATAATTAAGAATTTACTGTCAGCTTCTCATTAATAAGCGTGCAGTGACACCGAGTTTTGACCTCCTAAAAACTAAAGAGAGGCGTTATCCAGGACGGCGCACTGATTTGCTTCAATTTCAGATTATTTTCACTGGTCTTCTTTTCATAAATGTGAACTTTTTCTCTTATTCCCTCCCTGTAAGTTTACGTCCTTCAAAAAGTAACAAGACTCAAGATTTCCCTAAAGCTATCTAAAAAAACTTAAAAAAAAAAATAAAAATTTGGAAAAACAAAGAATGTCAGCGCCTGCCTCTCATAGTACCCCATAACCCATAGCACTAGTATCATTGTATTGTGTCTGCTATGAGAGCCGCTGCTAGGGATTGTCTGCAGATCACAGAAATTGTTCCTCTGGCTCCTACTGCTCCAAATGTCTGACACAATAAATGGGTATTTTGTGTAATGAGACAACAGATAAAACACAATGCCTTTAATGGTATAGTAAAACCTTGGATTGCGAGCATAATTTGTTCCGATAACATGCTTGTAATCCAAAGCACTTGTATGTCAAAGCAAATTTCCCCATAAGAAATAATGGAAACTCAGATGATTAGTTCCACAACCATTTATTCATAGGTCCATAAAATGTCCATCCACAAATGGAAGCCTCCACAAGGGGATTAGAAGCAAAATCCAGCAGGAGCTACAGAGTACAAAAGAGAAGAGAGGCGCCTCTAAGTGTAGCAATATGGTTACAATTAATGAAGGTACAACATTTAGCAACTCACATGGTTGATGATTAAAAAAGGCACATCTAAGTATGCAGGCATCCGGGGTCACTCTGCATTCATGACTGGGAAGACTACCCTGCAGTAGAGCGATCTGGAAGTGCGGCTTGAAGAGTTTGTGGAGCGCAGCGTGGAAAGGATGATGTCGATAGTGGTATGGAAGATGATCTATGTGGACAGCTTTAGCCCGGATGATAGATGTACCTGTTTTAATCATCAACTATGTGAGTTGCTAAATGTTATACCTTCAATTCTTTTTTTCAGAACCTCAGAGAGTTCTTTGCCATGAGGTGCCATGTTGAACTTCCAGTGACCAGTATGAGTGAGAGCAATAACACCAAATTTAACACACCTGCTCCCCATTCACACCTGAGACCTTGTAACACTAACGAGTCACGTGACACCGGGGAAGGAAAATGGCTAATTGGGCCCAATTTGGACATTTTCCTTAGGGGTGTACTCACTTTTGTTGCCAGCGGTTTAGACATTAATGGCTGTTGTGTTGAGTTATTTTGAGGGGACAGCAAATTTACACTGTTATACAAGCTGTACACTCACTACTTTACATTGTAGCAAAGTGTCATTTATTCAGTGTTGTCACATGAAAAGATATAATAAAATATTTACAAAAATTAGAGGGGTGTACTCACTTTTGTGAGATATTGTATATATTCATATCCTGTATTGTATCACAAACTGTAAGCGCTGTAATATTATTTAATAGGTTTTTGAATTGATTTAGCACTTGGTAGACAGCAGCTGCAGGAGTTTTGCATGTATTTGTTTTTTCACATAGCGTGAGTATTTATGTTTTTTATTATTTTTGGGCATTTTAGAAAACCCCAATACAAATTTGTGACTTGGTTGCTTTCTGTAAATATGTGCTCAGTGCTCAGACTGAGTGTTCAGTGATAAGGACCTTCTGCTATGATCACACATTCAATCCCAGTGTTGTAATTATAGATGTGGTGCATTCTCAGCACCTCTGTAGATGAATTTCCAGAATATCACCAAAGATCAAAGGCTCGCTACCTTATCTCTTAGGGCAGTGCTGGAAATGTAATCTCAAGTTCTAACCTGGCATCTGCCAATAGCAAGCATGCCAATTTTATGAGTGGGTAAGAAAATTTCTAGTGGCCTTTATAAGGGTTTGTGCACAAAGGTGGCCAGGGAGACGTAAAAGCAGACAGTTGAGCTGCGGATTTAGGGTCCATGCACACTAGGAGCAGAAAAAAATGCCATAACGTTTGGCAGAAAAAGTAGCATAAAAAATGCTCACAGTAGCTCGTATTGCATACAAGTTTAGGAGAGTTTATGGGCATTTGCTCTTATTAGCATTTTTTCCAAAACATTCACCTCTGCTCATTTTTCATCATAATCAATGTGCACTTGAAAATGCCGAATGTTCCTAAATGCTGCGTTTAGGCATGTTTTTCTGCCTGAAAATTGCATGGACCTTTTACTATCCCCCCAACTGCCAACTTAAACACATCAATGCAGCTGCTCAGAGTTGTACCCATGTCCCGACTATGATGCTTTGCTTTGTGGCCAAGTCAGAAGTTGAAAGGCATGTTATATTTGGCAGGCGGTAACACCACCTGATGCAACCTGTTCAAGGTAAGGGGACCACGCCGCAACCACGTGGAATGCACGCGGTTGCAGCACAGCGTTTGCCATTTTTAGAGGTACAGCCTGCACATGTGAATGAGCCCTCTGCTTCTGCCATGGTGCAATAGAGAAAAAAAACATTTGACATTTAAAAAAAAAAATATCACAGTTGAGTGCACTGCATCACTGCAGGCCGAAATGAAATGTTTAATAACATATTACAAAAGGACAACTATATACTGTATGTCAAACTAATCTTAAAACACATTTTGTGCGTCGGTCCACGCAAACCAAATTATTCAGTTTTCTGTTTTATCACGCTTTATCTAAAAGGTCTCTTAGACACTTGCTTGAGATCTTTTCACTTCTGTGATTCTTAATATCCATTGGCAGCCAAATCACACATCATCTGCTGAATATTGAGCAATGGAGAGACCCAGCCGTTGCAGCAATCTTTATTTATCCCTGTGTGTTGGGTACAGTATATAACAAAGAACTGGTCAGAAGTGCTGGGACTATGGCAGAACTCAGTTCCTAACACATAAATCAAAGAAGAAAACTATATACTACATAGTTGTGTCAAAATAAAGTAATCAAACAAATAATAAAAATATATACATCTATTTTATTCCCGCAAAGTTTCAAATCCAACAAAGTAGACACTGTATGTGTCATAAAAAAAGTACATTATACATGCACTACGGAGAGTAATACATATGCAATATACATTCAGGTTGAAGCATTTATGGATAGTCTCTACGCGTTTCGTGGAACAGCGTCCACTTAATCAGGAAACGACCATAGTATTTTTGCATCTGTGGACATAAACAGAAATATAAATAATATAAAATTACAAAATTCATGTATAATTCACCTGCCAAGTGGCCATATTCACATATGAGATTGCAGAGATCAATGCACACTACTGTCCCAGCAAGGTGAAAAAGTAATGGATCAGCCTAGCATGAGGAAGAAACCAAAAGGGGTTGGCTCTGTCCGGGAGCTGATATGAGGACAGACACTGAACCAGGGCACAGCAAAGGACTGCAAAGGTGAAAACTTGGGGGGGGGGGGGCAAATGAGAGGGTGCCGTGAAAGTGAGAAAGAAAAACACCTTGACAAAGAAATTGTAAATCCTTTCTTTTTTGGGGAATTTTAAGGCAACCAAGAAATTGAATACAAAAAATATATAAAAATAAAATTTCTTTATTGATGTGTTTTTAAAACAAAAAAGGAAGAAATGTCTTTAATACTCACAAAAATATCAAGAACGTTCTTGATGTTTTCATCGACATTAAAGAAATTCCTTCCTTTCTTTAAAAAAAACAACAGAACAATAAAGAAATGTAATTTTTATATATTTATTTTGTGTTTAATTTCTTGGTTGCCTTAAAAAATCCCCCAAACAAGAGAGGCATTACAATTTCTTTCTTAGTTTAACAGGGATGATGGCAACCACACCCCCAGTCATATGAAAACTTTATTGAAAAAACAAACAAACACCTTATTGAATAGGATACAACATATTAAAATTGCACTAGCCAGTGAATGTGCTAACAGTGAAAGGAAATCATGCATAGACATGCATCAATGAAGAACTAAAACAAAAAACTGTCTGTACATTGGAAATTGTTTGAATTTGTTAAATACACCTTTTTTGATTTAAAAAACAAAAGTTGGCATATAAAAAAATTTAAAATCCTACTGAGCTGACTATAGCAGTGTGCCAACCGGAAAAGATAGCAAAAAATATATTGCCTTTAACCCAGAGCGGGCTTGGTGAAGTATGGCCAGGTCAGAATCACAGTGCTTAAAGACCGTCAGGAAATACAGAGAGAAAGTTAAAAGGAAGAGGAGGTCCCTTTATGAGTCCGCTGGTCTAAGTGCCTGGCCCTCTAAATGTCATGTGGGGGCTAGGAAGACCCAGCCTAGATAACTGCGCTAATAATAGTGGAAGGCCACCGCCACAATGAAGTGCTGGAGCCCACCACTGTGCACGCGCATGACGTTGGCGAGGCGCGACCAACACAATGGCTCTATCGCAAAAAAGAATTAACGTGCATGCGTCATGATTCGCACAACTCATTATAGTCTGAGGGGCAATATAGTTTTCTTCTTTGATTTAGGGTGCAGTATATGACAAAGGCTGGAGTACTGCTTGGCATAAAGCCATTACTTAATGTAAGCAAGATTTTTTGACTAAACGATATCCACAGTCACCCATTATGCCAGAATGACAGCAAACAATTAAAGAATGGCTCACATGTGGCAAGACATTTAGCCCATTTCGTTCTCTGAAGCATAAACTTAAATGGAAAATAAATTATTCATCAAAATTCATTTTTTGGGGAAATAATTGCAACACAAGAGTTTATTAGGCTTGCAGCGCTGGGTTATTATTGGAAATTGAACCCGCGCGGAAGCTGTTTTCAGACCACATTTTCAAATAACAGGTTATAATTCATATAAAATAAATTATTAAACAATGTTGGTATTTTAATTAAAATAGTTGCTATCTTATAAATCTTAGCTGGAATGCAATGGCTGGCACACTATACAGAATATAATTTTACAAGACCCTGTTTACAGAGTAGTTATACAAAATCTGACGACTACATTTCCTTTCCTTTAAGTTTTATAGATTTGTTTACTTTTTTTTTAACTGATGTAAAATCATTTTTAGTATTTACCATTTTTTTTTCTAAAGAAAAATGTAATACTGGGAGCACCAATGATACCAGTCTCACAGATAATTTGAGGTTTAATAAGGAGATAAAGCACAATTTTAAATTGACCCTGTCAGAAACTAAAATAAGCCAAAAGCTCTGTGTGCAAAAGAAAATAGTAGTGCCTCCTTTCTCGCTACCGGCATTTCTGAATGTTGCTCCATTGGAGAGAAATCTTCTTCTGAAGCCTCCTAAGGAACACATAGTACTAGCAGTGTAGAGCTCCTGTTTCCACGATCCCACCGACCTTTATACCACCACTGTGCCCTGTTGTGTAGTCATCAGGATGAACTTCAGAGTGCAACAGGGACCAAGAAATCAAGAAAGTAAGGCAGGAGTTTGAATGAGTGACTCTCCCAAGTCATTCAACTGTGTATAATCTGAGATTTAGCTATCCAGCTTTGTAAAGTTATTTTTTAGCTAAATAGATAAGGCTACCCTTGTAAACATATGAGATGTAGCATAGAGCTCTACCTACTGCCTAAAAAAAAATGTATATGCAGTTTTTTTTGCGCAATACCAATTTATTTCTGTAGTAGAAGAGGCTTCTTAATTTCAGTTGTTTGAAAATTTTTTGAACTTCATGACTCTACAGAGGCACCTAGCAAAGTGTAACATTCCATTTTTGAGACTATAAAATGATTGAGGACTGCAGTCAAGTGCCACTTTAATAGTTCCCCTGGCATGCAACCAAGAGAGCAGTTAATGTAGAGTGAGAGGTTCATGTTAGGTGCTCAAGAATACTATTGCTACTTAGTTAAACATTTATGTCAGGGTCTTTCAGTGCTATCAAGAACGATTGTTCCCGAGAGAGCTATTGACACTTAGCCAAACTGTTCTCAAGTCAGCATTCAGTGCTTTTTATTTGCATAGGCAGCAGTGAAGATATCCTTTAACCACACAGGTCACAGACATGTGCAACAAAATGTCTAGCCCTCAATACTATAATGAATATGTCCTCAGATGTGACTCAGATGTGACTCAGTGAGTATCCATGGTCTGCAGCAAGTACTCTCATTAGTGCCATAGCAATTATGTATCTCACTGTGCCATTGTGGATGCTTAGTAGGGATCGGGTTCGAATCCATTCAAACCCAGCTTGTTCGCAGTTCAGACAAATGCAGCCAGCCATTTGTATTTCTTAGAAACCAATTGCCAAAAATGTGCTACCTGTTTTGTTTTTTTTGTGATGAGGTGGAGGAGAAGGACCAATAATAGAGGTTCTCTTATATGCAAATCCCCCCACTATAAAAAACAGGTTTCCCAACCTTATGGTAAATCAAGAGGGGAAGAGGGTCATTACATGGCCACACTGATTAGGGCTAAGCATAGGCTGGAACTTCAGTATAGGTTTTCTAACCCCACCATTTCAATCATCATCATTGACTAGGCAAATGTTTGTTCTGCAGGTGCAGTGGAAGAAAAAAAGTCACTTAAATACCCCCATGCCAAGCATCGTAATGCCAGTTTAGCAAAAATGTCTGGCTTTACAGTGGTTCCCATTCCAGCTTTTGGAGTCAGCCTCTTTCAGTGAGCGTATAACCTGTGTTTTGATGCACCACACTGGCAGGTGCCCAGTCTCTTTTTTTTGCTAAGAAGGCCTTTCCTGCCCTCCACTATTATGCCGAAGGTAATGTTTTGGTATCACTGGATTACGCAGTCAACAGCAAAGACATGGGGTCCATTAAGCATGGTGAGGAATTTTACATCTCCTTCACAGCCCACTGAGTAAATTTACTGGCAGCTGGGAAGAATACAGGATGGGGCACACCACTGGAGCTATTGATGCTGCTTCATGTTTTTTATCTTGGTACTGGTGCCAGTACAGTCACAATTCCTACTTCTTCAATGGACTCATTTGGTGACTCCTCAGAAGCGCCAGAGCCTATGCAATGGCCCAGGCATACTGTTTTACAAATGGTATGCAGATGAGATAGAATCCATACTAGTCCAGAGATTCGGGAAGCTCTTTTCATAGGCAAGTCAAGAAGTGGCAAGGCCCAAGCCGTCCTGTGCCAGGCAAGGTCATGTGTGACAATTACCTTGCCTGTTGGCCATTCTACGGCAGGGAAAGTTTACACATGTACAGTATCTCACATAAGTGAGTACACCCTTTACATTTTTGTAAATATTTTATTATATCATTTCATGTGACAACACGGAAATAATGACACTTTGCTACAATGTAAAATAGTGAGTGTACAGCTTGTATAACAGTGTAAATTTTGCTGTCCCCTCAAAATAACTCAACACACAGCCATTAATGTCTAAACGGTTGGCAACAAAAGTGAGTGTACCCCTAAGGAAAATGTCCAAATTAGGCCCAATTAGCCATTTTCCCTCCCCAGTGTCATGTGACCCGTTAGTGTTACAAGGTCTCAGGTGTGAATGGGGAGCAGGTGTGTTCAAATTTGGTGTTATCGCTCTCACTCTCTCATACTGGTCACTGGAAGTTCAACATGGCACCTCATGGCAAAGAACTCTCTGAGGATCTGAAAAAATCTGATCTGAAAAAAAGAATTTTTGCTCTACACAAAGATGGCATAGGCTATAAGAAGATTCCCAAGACCCTGAAACTGAGCTTCAGCATGGTTGCCAAGACCAGCGGTTTAACAGGACAGGTTCCACTCAGAACAGGCCTCGTCATGGTCGACCAAAGAAGTTGGGTGCACGCGCTCAGCGTCATATCCAGAGGTTGTCTTTGGAAAATAGACATATGAGTGCTGCCAGCATTGTTGCAGAGGTTGAAGGGGTGGGGGTCATCCGGTCAGTGCTCAGACCATACGCCGCACACTGCATCAAATTGGTCTGCATGGCTGTCATTCCAGAAGGAAGCCTCTTCTAAAGATGCTGCACAGAAATAGCCTGCAAATAGTTTGCTGAAGACAAGCAGACTAAGGACATGGATTACTGGAACCATGTCCTTTGGTCTGATGAGACCAAGATAAACTTATTTTGTTCAGATGGTGTCAAGCGTGTGGCTGTAACTAGGTGAGGAATACAAAGACAAGTGTGTCTTGCCTACAGTCAAGCATGGTGGTGGGAGTGTCATGGTCTGGGGCTGCATGAGTGCTGCCGGCACTGGGGCGCTACAGTTCATTGAGGGAACCATGAATGCCAACATGTACTGTGACATACTGAAGCAGAGCATGATCCCCTCCCTTCGGAGACTGGGCCACAGGGCAGTATTCCAACATAACGACCCCAAACACACCTCCAAGACGACCACTGCCTTGCTAAAGAAGCTGAGGGTAAAGGTGATGGACTGGCCAGGCATGTCTCCAAACCTAAACCCTATTGAGCATCTATGGGGCATCCTCAAACAGAAGGTGGAAGAGCACAAGGTCTCTAACATCCACCATCTCCGTGATGTCATCATGGAGGGGTGGAAGAAGACTCCAGTGGCAACCTGTGAAGCTCTGGTGAACTCCATGCCCAAGAGGGTTAAGGTAGTGCAGGAAAATAATGGTGGTCACACAAAATATTGACACTTTGGGCCCAAATTGGAAATTTTTACTTTGTTGCCAGCAGTTTAGACATTAATGGCTGTGTGTTGAGTTATTTTGAGGGGACTGCAAATTTACACTGTTATACAAGTTGTACACGCACTACTTTACATTGTAGAAAAGTGTCATTACTTCAGTGTTGTCACATGAAAAGATGAGGGGGTGTACTCACTTTTGTGAGATACTGTACCTTGCCCGACACATGTCCTTAACTTGGTGGTGTAGCAGTTCCTGGTTAGGTACCCTGTTCCATGGCAGTGAGATTCAGTGTGACCTCTTGTATAGAAAATAAAGATAAAATAAAAGAACTTGTACCATCATCTAGAAATCATGTGATGTAGAGATTGGGAGCCTAATCCCCAACTAGGCTACCAAGAGAGATGGGGGCAGTTTGGACTATTGCGGTACAATAAAAGCGGTACAAAGAATAATATAACAAAAATATATAAATATAAATATTCCAGATGATTTTATTGATTCCAGAATACAAATCATCATTTACATGTTAAAAACATAATGGTGGTACATATATAAATCACAAATGAGTAGTTAAAATACAACAATTGATCACAGATGTCAGATGTCATTGGTCTCGACTAGTTTCGCGGTCATTTACCGCTTCATCGGGAGATTATCTGTGATTAAATCAAAAGATTCCATATGATGATCAAAATATAAAAACAAAAAACATGCAGCATCCTGATAAGGGAAATCTTTAATCATATAGCGGGGAGAAAAAGCGACACAGCTTACCTATGCTCCAGCAGGCTAACAGCTCACAGTGCTACCACCTAATAAATGGTCCCCCGCGGCAACTCGGGGGAGCTATAGTGTGGTGATTGGAATCTGGAGGGATAAGTTTGAAGGTAAAAATAATGGGTATAATATAAGCTTCAAAGGGCAAAATAGTGGACTGTGTGAACAGATTGTGTGATAAAGATATGTGAAAATGGTAAGGGAAGAGTGAAGGAGTGCATCGGTGTGTAAGGGGAGTAGGATAAAGAAAGCACCAGAATATTGGTGAGAGTGAGAAATAAAATAAAATGGCAATATAAAAATATGAAAAGAGACACAAAGTGGGATAAAAATTAGGAGAATATAAGATTCAGTGTCACTATATACTAAGGATGTGAAGTGAGAAGGAAGAAAGAGGGAGCAGATGGAGGAAAAGGGCAAGAAACCAAGGAGGGAAAAAAGTAAGAGGGAGGAGAGACAGGAAAAAGAGGGATGGAGGGGATCAGTGAGGAGGGGAGGGACGGGGGGGGGGGGTTGAAAGGGGAAGGAGGGCAAGGGGGGACATTGTGCAGATTGAAGGAGAGTGGGGGCAAGGGTAAGGGAAATTGGGACGGTAAATTCAAGGAAAATGTAGGATATGCTAGGTGAAACAGTTGTGAATTAAGGTAAATAAGAGAAGCGCAATATACCTGATAATGAGGTTAATATAATAATAAGGGGTCCCGGGAGTGACAACCCCACTGGGGAGGGTAATGCCATTAAGCAGCCCCAGTGTGTATCCATAAATACCGCAGGTCCAGGGTGGAAGCATATTAAGCCTATCCATCCAAGCCTGAGTCCACTAGGGAGGAAACAGAACGATAACATAATTAAGTTGCCATATCCAGTACTACCGTGTTTCCCCGAAAATAAGACATCCTCCGAAAATAAGGCCTACTTAGTTTTGCCTCTCGTTGTAATACAAGGCATCCCCCCGATAATAAGACCTCCCCGATAATAAGACCTCCCCGATAATAAGGCATCCACCGATAATAAGGCATCCACCGAACATACCGTAAGGTACCCCCCGAACATAAGGCACCTGACTCTAGACTCTCCTACGGTAGCGGCAGGCACCGCTGCACAGCTCACTGATTGGCCGCAGCTGTTCAGGCAGTGTGAGGTCTCTTCAAATCAGTGAGCTGCGGCGGGCTCTCTGGATGACGAGCGACATCCCTGATGTTGCGCAGGGGAACGTCGCCCGTCAGAGAGCCCGTGCCGCCGCTGCCAGACACAGGAGTCGGGCACATTGTGTGTTATCTCGCCGCCACAGGGGTGACTGAGGTGTGGGGGGGATGTCTGGTGAAGGTGGGAGGGGGGAGAGACTAAACTGTCCACTGGCACAGGGGTGGGGGAGGGGGGCTTAAAATGACACATGGTGGATTTGAGGGGGGGGGGGAATCAAATCGGCACAGGAGGATCAGAAAGGGGGAATCAAAATGGAACAGGATTTTCTAAAATGGTAATCCCCCCTCTGATCCGTCTGTGCCATTTTTATTGATTCCCCCATTAAAAAATGTGTACCGTATTCTTCTTCATTGAAAAATAAGACATCCCCTGAAAATAAGACCTAGCGCATCTTTGGGAGCAAAAATTAATATAAGACACTGTCTTATTTTCGGGGAAACAGGGTAGCACCTGCAATTGCAGGATACTGTCTGGACCGTGGTAAAGGTAAAGAATTGTTGAAGGGGAACACTTACTG